>PVIR01029485.1:0-20909 GCA_004026965.1 Petromus typicus | reverse complement strand
TGAGTTGGAGGCTGAGCTCAGGGCCAGCCTAAACTACAAAGGGAGACCCTGTCTCAAAAAACAAAAATAAAAATTGCCCTGAGAAAATATCTCCAGTACGAATGCTAAAACGCGTGGATTGAAACACTGAGAAATGATGTTGACAAGTGCAGGTGTTTTCATTGATGTCAGAGAATAAGAGGCAACAGGAAAACTCCACACAGAAGCCGACATTCAGCCACTGGATAAATGGCTGGACCTACAGGGTTTTTCCAAGTCATTTAGTAGGTTTTCAACAATGGAGAAATGTTCCCTCAGTTTTTTATGCTATTCACAATAATGTTGCAGCTGAGGTGACACGGTTATGGGTTTAATCTGCACGATCAACATCGTCTCCATCTTTTCTAACTCCAAACAGTGGAAAACAATCCAAATCCCTATGTGTGGCATTTGCCAACTCCTGTGGGGGCGGAAGCTCTAGGCCCTTTGCCACCTTCCTGGTTTGGTATGTGGGCCCCTCTCTGCCCAGAGCCTCAGAGGGACACAGACTTTTCTCTGCACTGTCCGCTTCCTGCCTGGAAGAGTTGCACAATCGTTGCTCACATGGTGGGAGCAGAGGCCGTTTATGCCCTGGCTCCCAGGACAATGGGCACATCTACAAGCCCAGAAGGGCTTGCGTCAAGTTCTGCATCATGCGTATCCATTATTCTTGCTTTACAGGCCTCTGGGCATGTCCACAGGTGTCCAGAAACAAGATGGCGCTGGGTGTACGGGAGCTGTGAGTCCTGAGGCATGAGGAGCCGACCGACCACTCTGGATGGAAGTCAGCTGTGATCCCTGAACAGTCACCCAGATTCCCACCGGAGGACGAAGCCAGAAGTCGCCAAACATGCCTGGGAGGCTGAGAGCTCCCCCGCCACCCGCCACCTGGCCGCCCTGGGACACAGAGGTCAGCTTGCCCACACCCCCGGGGCTACAGAGAAAAGGTCACAGGACTAGTGAGGTCGTAGTCACAACCTGGCCTGGGGCGACTTCTCTCCTGGCCAGGCCTGAGCACCTCTGGGTGCAGAAAGCACCCTTCTTCCTCCCGTAACTGATTAAATCCTGGATCAGGTCCGACTGCTGCTCCAGAGAACAGGGAAGCTGGCAGCAGGAAGCTGGAGCACAGCCCACCACGCCAGAGGAAGTGTCTGCACACCAGGCCGAAGCGTCTCCCTGCCAGTCACAGGGCCAGCTCCTGGGCTCCCGAGATGTCCAGGACACACAGCGGCCAGTACACTAATGGCCTTAACCCAGGCCAGTAGGATGCCCACGAAAGTGCACAGTCTTTGTCCCCAACAATCTTACCAGCCTCAAAAGCCAGGTGCTTCCTGAAAACCAGAGTACTCTGGCCACGGCGTCTTCAGGAGTAAAACAGAGCTGGGGTCTCAGAGGAGCACCCAACAGATCCCGGCCCCGCCCCTGTTTCTCTTTACAATGTGTGTTTCAAAGCAGCTGTCTAGACCCCAGTACTCTTGGCTTGAGCCTACAAGCACCCAGAGGGTAGTTAAAGCAGGACATCTCAGCCTTCCTTTTGTGTCTGTCTTGTGTGTTTGTTTGCTTGCTTTTGACTCAGGTAATTCCGACTGGCCCTGAACTCACTGTGTAGCCCAGGTTGGCCTCGAACTCCCAGCAATCCTTCTGCCTCAGCCTCCCGAGAGCTGGAATTAGAGGCGTGAGCCACCGCACTCAGCTTTTGTTTTTTGAAACAGGACTGGCCTCAAACTCATGACCTTCCTGCCTCAGCGTCCCAAGCACTAACGTTACGCACTGCAGCACCTCGCCCAGCTCCTGTCTCCTCGTTACCTCAGAACTTGGCTCAGACCCCTGCTCGGCTCTGCATGTGTGGGGTCATCATGTAGGAAGCAGCTGCTGAAAACTGACCATACAGGGTTTATGCGCCCAAAATTGCCTCACCCACCTCTTCCCCCTTCAAAACTAAGGACACCAAGATAAGAGCTGTAAGGGAATATTCAAGTACCAGCTTTAACCCCTGGAATGAGTACCCGCAAGTATCCAACTGTTGCCATGAGTCACCTGGATGTCTGCAGAGCTGGGACTGCCCCCAGGAGCAGGGCTCCCATCTCTTGGGAGCCTAAGAATTTCTCTAGAGCTGAAAAACCAGGCCTAAGAAAATGGCGGCCAGGCCTGAGCCCCTCAGAGCCCTTTTGAGCTGTGCCTCGTCCTCTGTCAAGCAGCCAGCAGCACTCTGCTTCTTTGTCTGAGCTGTGCCCCCTTCAGCGCTGGCCGAAGCGCTTGCTCCACTTCCCTCATCTCCCTTGTCAGCAGCCAGCCGGATCCCTCCTTGGCTGTTCTTAGTTTCCAGTTAGCTTTCGCCTGTAAATCAGTACTACTGCCCATTTTCATCCCCTGTGTCACGGAAGCAAGGCCCCACATGTGGTGACTTCCACTTCATGAATGAGGAGGCTGCAGACCACATGGAGGCTCTCGCTTCTCCCCTGGGGCGCTGAGGCAGAGCAGGAGAGAGCAGCCCCAGAACCGCCACCAGTACATCCCCAGGAAAGGCCACGGGCGGAACCTCCAAGGAAAAGCGTCTCAGAAGACTGCCCTCGGAGCCTGGCTGTCCCGGAAAGGGAGACACAAAGGTGAGGCAGAGGAGGCTGCCATCCTCGGGGGGGGAGCGTGTCACCAGGCCACGCTGAGGCACATGCTGCCCCCGGTGGGACTGCAGGCGCCTGAGCTAGAAGCCTGAGGGGCCTCGGCGAGGTCCCACGGAGCCTCTGCAGGGTAGGGAAAGCCGCGGGCCGCCGGGGCAGGACCAAGATCCTGCAGGGGTGCGATCCTGGCCTCCTCGCCGCCCCTCCCTCCTGCCCCTACTGCTCAGCACGCAGGGTCTGCACTCTGACCAGAGACACCTCCTCACCACAGCTGGCAGGGCCTGGAGAGTCTGTTTCCCTCATTCAACAGGTAAAGAAGCTGAAAGAGAATTTACCGCTGTCAAAAACATCTTTAAGCACATTTTTAAAAATGTTCCTCCCCTCTAGTTTCTCCGATGGCGTGCTGTCGGAGAGCAGGAAGCTGGAGCTGCTGCACAGCTATTCACAAACCCCAGACTTCACTGGGACCCCACCCTTTCCCGATGAGCACTCACCTTGTCTTCTGAACCCCATCCAGGCCGTCCCGTCGTATTTTGTATTGGGTCTCCCTCGTTTCCTCCGCTCTGTGACAATTTTTGAATTCTTCCTTATTTTTATTGACCTTGACAGTCTTCAGGAATTCTCTAGAATCTATATTGAGCTAGGGCATGAATACTGCCGCAGCGAAGCACCTTTCCTATCACAATGCGAGCCTTCCTCCCTGGGGCTATAGTTTATATCTAGACCCACACACACAAAGCCTTGTGGGATCAGAGTGGGGAGATCTGGAGCACGACTGGGCTGTGGAGGCTCAGAGCTGTCATAACGAGGCAGGGCCTGGTAGGAAGAGGCAGGTCCCTGTGGTCATGACCCCAAAGGATCATCCCCCTCCCTGGTTCTCCATTGACTCTGCTTCCTGTGCGCCATGCTGTGAGCAGCTTTCTACTCCAGGCCCCTCTGACATGTTGTCTGTTTTGTAGCCAGCTGACTCTGGACTGAAACATGAACTAAAATAAACCTCTCTTCCTTAAATGGCAGCTGTTGGCTATTTGCTCCAGCAACAGGCAAAGAGACTAAGACAGCTGGGTTAAGATGCTGTCTTCCTATTTCCTCCACTATACAGCTACTGTTCTTGTCTGTGTGTGTTCCTGTCTTTGGAAGGGAGTCTAGCCCACTCAGAAGGACAGTTGTGGGAACCAAATGAAACCGCCATTCCTGGAAGGAGAAGTATCTACTATGCCATTGGAATTCTCTGTAAAGATTTGTCTTTCTTTGTGTGTTCAATCATTTATTGATTTATATCCATAGTGACTGGTGTGTATTTATTGTATACACTGGTTTGTAAGCCAGTGCTATGTAATTCATTCCGTGTTCAGACCATTCCAGCTTTGGTCATTAGGAGTTCCTTCCGGTTGACCCCTGGGCCTCTGGACACGTCCCATCTTTTTGCTTCTTGAGCATCTTCTTCTCTTTCTGGTATACCAAATGCTCCGGATTCCTCTTTTCTCTGCCCCAGAGATCCCTAACCTGTACCCCTGGGGTCAATAACTTCACCAACGATAAGAATTTCCGCGCAAAACGGTTTTCCAGCCGGGTTAGTGCAGGTGCACCGCGCCTGCAGAAGAAACTTCGTCCTTTCGTTAACACACTGCTTCCGGCTTCCAGAGCGCGCTTCGATAAAACGGACTCGCACATTGCAAAAACACTGTTTGGTTCACACTGGGCCACAGAGACTGCCACTGCGGCCCCACGGGCCTACCACGGAGCAGACCATTTTTTTCACCTGGGACCTTGCGATTGCCGCAGCTCTGAGCACTGCGGCGTCGCACTGTTATCTCGGGTACTAAGCCCTCCAGGCAGCTGACCTTTACAGGAGCGCGATGCTAAAACTTATCAGTAGGGGGCGCTAGAGGGCCATCGCAAGAGAAAAGTGTGGGTTTCTGCCTGCAGTGGCCAAAAGGGGGCAGTACGGCCGGGAACCCGCTCTTCCAGAGTTCTCGTTTGTCTGCAGCCCTCCCCACACCAGGAGGCTGGCTGCTGCCAGCATTCCTAAGGATGACCTAGCCTGCACCCCCAGGCCCATGTATCCAGCTGCAACACCTCCTGCCAAATCTACGTGCTCAGGGCTCAGGAGCTACAGACCCCTCTGGACACCGCATAGTGTTTCTGACTAGCTCAGAGGGTCTCACTGTTGCTAAATTGCCCAGGCTAACGTTGTAATCCTCCTGCCTCAGCCTCCCCAAAGTGCTAGAATTACAGGTGTGCCCCGCTCCTGTAGATGGGTGTCATTAGATATCTTGTAGGCAGTTAGACAGGGCAGGACCTTGCGGAGCCAACATTGAGAACAGTCACGACACTTTCACTGAACGCCAGCACTGTAAAAGAAGAGAGGTTACCACACCCTCGTGATTCCTCTGAGGATGAAGAGCCTCGACTGATGTTCTAACAGTCACCAGTCCCCTGGGTCAGGGCCAGAGTCCTAACCCACCCTTGCATGGAAAGATCTCTGACCCTACCCCGTACCAGAAAAATCCCTGTACGCTTGCTTCCCCTTTGGATCCCCATGTCTCAATATTACCTAGCTGACTGCACTTGCTGTAATCTTATTGGTTGATCACAGTTTGTTCCACCTCACGTCCACCTGGTGATTTCTCATTGGACCCATATTGCCCAAGTGACTGTACAAACAATCTTACTAGTCGACTGGAGTTTTGTCCTTGAACCTTCCTCACCCATGGATTTCTCCATAAAACCTCTGTGAAAAGCAGTGTGGTTAGGCAGCCCACTTTCAGGACTCCCTGCTGCCTCCCTTGGGCAGAAGCTGTGTCTTAATATATTTTTCCTACTCTTAACCTCCTTTATGCCTAGAATTCGTTCTTTGACTTTAGAGAACACAAGCTCACATCTGGGATGTCCAGCAGGTTTGGGAGTTGCATCTGTTCCACGTACATCACCACCATGCCTAGCTCAACAGTGCTGTAAGTCAACTACCTTACACTAGAGTTGTTATCACATAAAAAGTTATTTGTGGCTTATCTGAAATGCAAATTTAACTGGTCATCCTAGATTTTGTTTTCTTCGCTCAACCTAACTACCCTGGTGGGGGCTTTAAACAGGCGCAGCCAGATGCTGCAGAAGCCCCCGACTTCCAAGCCAGCCTCCAGGAAACTCAGAACTGGGTTCTCTGGCTGGAAGGTGCAAAGACCAACATCGTGTTTGTTTTGTATATAATAAAAACTAGAAAAAGGAAAAAAGATGTTAAGAACATTTTATAACAATAATAAGAAAGGACCTGAGAATAAATCTAATGGAAGATGTTCAAGTTTTTTGATGGAAAGATCATTTAACTTTATACCAGATATTAACAAGACCCAAATCTCTCCCGGAAGAAAATCACAGGATTTTCTGTGGATCAGATGTCCTAAAACCGGAACCTCTTGGTTCTGTCCCTCCCTGCCCTCAGCTTGCTGTCGTTGGGTCTGGGGCCAGGTAAGGACTGGATAGTCATGTCATCTAGTTGGTCTTGGTCTACATACTTGACCTGGCTTTGTCCCCAGGTGGGGCTGGGTCAGCTCCTGGAGCTGCGGATCAGGCATCAGTCCGTCGTTCTGGGCCTCTGTGCAGCTGAGGAGCCTGGGATTCAGGACCGAATCTACCGCCTGAGCTAAGCACTAGCCCAGGCCCAGGACCCCAGGTCCCTGCAATAGGAAAACAGAACTTAGTTTATGCACGGAGTTATTAAGACACTTGGCGGCCCCAGCCCTGATCACCAGGTCCCTCGCCAGGCAGATGTGCCCCCATGGGCACCATGACACCTCCTCTGAGGGCAACAAAAAGCCAACTTCCACCACCCGTGGAGGAGCCCGATCAAGTCAGTCATCACAGAGCACATCGCAGACAGACGGGCCCCACCCCAGGCTGCACAGCTTGGAACCTCCTCCCCAGGCTCCTCACCAGCAGCTCTGCCTCGCGTGGGTTCCCTCCCTGTGGAGTAGATCTCGTCTTTTCTCTTTCAAGGAAGTCTCTGATCATCTTGCTATTCTTGAGGGTCCTGCTCAGTTCCTTGCCTAAGACATCAGAGACCTGGGCAAGACCTCAACCTGGTCACACACTTGCCCTGCTAGTGCCGGTGCTAGGGACAGGCCTTGGCCCTCAAAATTACTCGATTAGCCCATCCCCTAAAAATGGATGACCCACCTACACGGCCACACAGTGGCCCCTACAGCGCCACTGCTGTGCTCTACCCATTGACTCCGAGAAGCACCGCCTGGCGGCCTTCTCTTGCTCGTTCTCTACATAGTAAGAGCCTCTATGCTCCATGTCACCGTGTTGTATCTGTCATCCAAGGAAACTTTAGATCGTGCAGCCTATCTCAGGATCCTCACAGACATAGCAAAGACTCCTTCTCCAAGTACAGAGTCCCAGTGGTGGTCCCGGATACAGGTCCCGCGGGGCCTCTTTCCAGGTCCCTGGTGGCCTCATCACAGCACTGGGCAAGACCCACAGAAGGAGCAGGAAAGGCACACAGTTAGGGAAGGGGGGAGCGGCCGCCGAACCCCTCACCGTGGCCCTGAGGACAAGGGAAGTCTCTTCTGTATCCGAGATTCCTGTTCCCTCCCTGTCCTGGACATGAGGCACTGGGACAGCTGTCCGGTCAGTCAGCCCCTTGGCTTCCTGCTAGTGTAAACTGTCCTGTCGAGAACCTTGCTTTGCTTCCTGCCGTATGCAAATGAAGGATCAGAAACTGTATCTCTTAATTGGTTGTACCCACATGCAAATAAAGACAAGAGCATCTTCTGATTGGTCCTGTGAATGAGGACTGAAAACAGAACTTTGCTGACTGGTTCTGTGTACAGAGGTGACGACCTCAACGTGGGGGTCCCCTCTTCCTGGGAGTGTTGCTCTGTCTTGGGGGGGCATTGTTTTAGGGGTGCCATAGTGCTACTCCCTACACCTTCTTTGAGGAGGTGCCCAGGAGTTGCTAGCCCCTTGCTTAGGTGCCTGGCTGGTGAAAGAGTAGAACTCTGGATTTTGCTCCTGAGAACAAAGGTATGAGACAAAGGACAGCAGAGGCTGGGGGACCCCGGAGGATCTAGGGTTGCTAGCTAACTGCCTGTGCAGCTGGTGGACAAAGGGGGACACCTCTGATTGTCACTGTCCCCGTGGAGCTGTTTTACAAGGCTGTCTGGACCCCAGAGTCATTTTCTTGAGGGAAATACAGTTAGGTCCCTGCCAGCCTCTGGTCACAGTCTGGTCACCTGATCCATCCATGACCTCAGGCTATTTTTGCTTAAAGACTCCTGGGTAAGTACATACTGTTGATTCAGCCCTGAACTCACAGCCACAAGCACAAACTCGTACTCAAAGACACTTGGCAGCACTCACGCTTCTCCCGCAAGGGTCACCGTGGCCCCCACATGCTCAGGAACAGACAGCCCGTCCCCTAAGATCGCCACTGGGACATCAGTGTTGAAACCACCCACAGAAGCACCAAGAGGCGATGGGCATGGCGAAGCCAGCCGCAAAAGACCTGGAGCTTATTGCAGGATGGAATTACCAGGCAGAGAGCAGCCAGAAGCCGCCAAGAAGAGGAAACTGGCTGGGCGGGAGGTCGAGACAAGGTCTCACTTTGAGTTCGCACTGGCCCTGAATTCACTCTGTAGCCCAGGCGAGCCTTGAACTCACAGAAATCCTCCTGCCTCTGCCTCCCAAGTGCTGCGATTACAGGTGTGAGCCATCATGCCTGGTGATAAAGAAGAGGAAATTTTGAAAGGAGAAAATAAACCAAAAGAGAGGCACAGAGAGGACTAGTTAATTTACAACTGAGCAGTTGAGAAACTGATTTTGTGGTGTGACTGGTCAGGAGTCACTGGCCGCTGAGATGGGAGCAGCCCAGCCGGAGCCAGGAGACCCGGTTGCCAGTGGGAACAGAAAGTACCTCCCCTTCCTTCCTGCGCTCCGGAGAGAGGTTTTCTTCCTGGGAAGAAACCAGGGTACAGGTCAGTGGCCAGAGGAGGAGCACTGCCCTGCCAGGGCAGCCCGGGGTGTGGAAACCCAGGGAACCATCCGCCTTCCACGGGTGCGCCCCTTTTTCCCCCTGCAGCAGCCAGTGGGGTCGGGGTGACAGTGAGGCCGCAGCCCCTGCAGTGGGCCCCGTGTCTCATCTCCGGAGCACATTGCGTGTCGAGAAGACTGAGCAGGGGTCCCCTTCCTCCCGCTCAGCCAGCGGGCCAGGCCCGCGGGGGCCGCAGGACACCATCTTCCTGGGTCTGGGTCCGGTGCCAGTGACCCAGCCCTGAGGGCCCGCAATGGCTGCATCTTCCTTCCCAGGGTGGGGCCAGGCACATCCATGCCTGACTTGGACCTCATGGCCCTCTTTCCTGGTGATATTGTGAGAAAGGAAACCATTTGAAATTCCCTGTGGCGCTTCTGTCAACTTGGGCACGGGCTCAGCTGACCTTTGTCCTTGGGCCACAGGCCTCCGCAGTCCCCACCCAGCTCTTTCGAGAGAAGCAACTGAGCCTCTCCGCTGCGGCCCTGCTGGGGCCCAGAGACCCTGCCACAGCATGGAAGGCACGGACCAGGACGTGGAGGAGTGGGGACAAGTGTTCCAGGAGCTAATTCAGGAGGTGAAGCCAGGGCACATGTGGACACTGGTGGCAGACAAGGCCCTTCTTCCTGATGTCCTGCAGCAGGGCTGGTCGCAGTACCAGCAGAAGACCTTCGCCAGGTGAGCAAGGAGGGGTGAGGCGCCTCCGAAAGGGTCTCACTGTGGCAGCCAGGGGCAGGGAAGGGAGACAGAGCTGTTCACTTGAAGCTGCTGCGTTTGTCCCCGTCCCACTGGGAGAGCCCAGGTCCCCCAGGAGCCCCTGGGAACGACCCGGCATGGAGGAGACCCAGGCCAGACGAGCAGGGCAGTGAGCAACCCCTCCTGAGCTGACAGAACCTTTGTAAAATAGGACTCAATGTCACCCAACATTTCACCCTCTTTTCCCGGGGACACGGTCAAGGTCTTGGGTGGAGTTATGCCGAGAGTGGGGTCCTGGGGTCCATCCTGCCTGCTGCTCCTTCTGGAAAGGTCTATGTGGCGAAGAGGAGCCGGAGCTTTCCCAGCCAGGGGTTGGCATCAGGAGCCCCAGAGCAAAGTCTCCATTGGTTTATTTTTGAGAACGTGAAACCCTAGGTCGGGACATTGTGGCGCAGAGGTGCTTGTCCAGGCCAGGCACAGCTCAGCAGCTCAGGGGGCCCTGGTGAGTCCCATCAGTTGTCTCTCGGGGCTGGAGCATCTGGGGCTCCTGCTCCCCTGCATCTTGCAGGGCAGCCAGACGCTCTCCACTGCAGATGGCAGTGTCCCTGCCTCCAGCCAAGCATGGCCGCCTCAGCTCTGTGACAGTGAACCTGGGATCCAAACCAACATGCAGTGCCCCAGGTCATGGAGGCAGCGGAAGAGAGAGCCAGAGAGCCTTAGGAAGAACCGCAGTCGCTGTGCCCACTTCCTGCCAGTTAGCAGGTCCTATGGCCCCAACTAACTCCCAGCCAGGGAGAGCCCGGGCCGCTCGGTGGCCACCCAGTGTCTCAGCCACTCCCACAGTTCCTAGCCCAGGTGCTGCCATCTTTCTCCGCCCGTCTGCTCCTTGTTCAGTGTCTTAGCCCAGGCAGCTAGGCAGGGCATCACTAACACCAGGTTGGAGGTCAAGGCAGCCAGTATGGGAAATTCTCCAGCTATCTTGAGCAAAGAAACTGAGGGCTGGAAGAAAGCCAGGTCAAGATGGCTGGGCACCCCGAGGTAGTACAGGACCTGTTGAACTCCTCTCTGATCTACAGCTCACAGGATTTGGGGGACGGACCGATGGCAGGCCTCAGTCTATGTGCACCGGAGGCTGGCTTGCTCAGGGTCTAGAGACTGGAGTGCCAGGCCTGCCACTGGTGCCCACTGGGCTTCAGGGCGTGTGGAGCTCCTGGTGCCCCCTAGTCTCTGTGGTGAAAGGGCTGGATGCAGAAGGTGCCTGAGGTCCCTCCCAGGCCATGTGACCTGCTGCCGTCAATGCAGACGCCTGTGGGCCGCAGGGTCTGACAGTGGCTCAAGGGAGATGGCAGACAAAAGCTCACGGTTTGCTCCGCGGCTGCCTGCGCCGCGCTGATGCCAAGGCCGGTCCCGTCCCACAGGTTCCAGTGCTCCATCTGCTTTCGGGGCTGGGCCTCCGCCCAAGTCCAAGTTCTCTTCCACATGCGCTGGAGTAAGAAGAAGCGCAGGGGTGACGTGAAGATGAGGATCTTCTCCCAGAGGTGTAAGAGGTGCATGCAGCCCTGGTTTGAGGAGCCTGAGTTCACGCTGGAGAACATCAGGCGGACCCTGACCAACCTAGTGTTCCGCATCCTGCAGAAGTGCTAC
Source organism: Petromus typicus (assembly GCA_004026965.1). Classification (NCBI taxonomy): domain Eukaryota; kingdom Metazoa; phylum Chordata; class Mammalia; order Rodentia; family Petromuridae; genus Petromus; species Petromus typicus. The sequence continues at coordinate 9,902 of PVIR01029485.1, read as the reverse complement.
AAGGAGGGCTTCAAGACGATGGAGCAAATGCCCACCATCAAGGACGCCAGCCTGGAGGGGCCACACGACAGTCTCAACTGCGAGGCCTGTCTGCAGGGCTTCTGTACCCAGGGTGGGCTGAGCCTGGCCCCACAGCCATCAGGGCCCCCCTCGCTGCCCACTCTCCCTGAGGATACTGGGGCACCCACAGTCACTACTACCTGCAGACACTGCCCCTGCTCACCCTCCTCCAAATCAGACAAACTCCTTGTGTCAGCAGTTGACCCTAAACTTTCTAAGGCTGAGCCCAAGGTCAGCCACACCTCAAAACCATCAGCCGCTCCAAAATATTCAGGGGAAGAGGTATCGCCCACATCAGTGGTGACCCCCAAAGTTCTTAACCTTCCCAGTGCCCAGCCCAAGGTCAGCCACACCTCAAAACCATCAGCTACCCCAAAATATTCAGGGGAAGAGGTGTCGCCCACATCAGTGGTGACCCCCAATGTTCCTAACCTTCCCAGTGCCCAGCCCAAGGTCAGCCACACCTCAAAACCCTCAGCGGCCCCAAAATATTCAGGGGAAGAGGTGTCGCCCACATCAGTGGTGACCCCCAATGTTCCTAACCTTCCCAGTGCCCAGCCCAAGGTCAGCCACACCTCAAAACCATCAGTGGCCCCAAAATATTCAGGGGAAGAGGTGTCGCCCACATCAGTGGTGACCCCCAAAGTTCCTAACCTTCCCAGTGCCCAGCCCAAGGTCAGCCACACCTCAAAACCCTCAGCGGCCCCAAAATATTCAGGGGAAGAGGTGTCGCCCACATCAGTGGTGACCCCCAATGTTCCTAACGCTCCCAGTGCTCAGCTCAAGGTATTCAACTGGCTGGCCACTCAAACACCTTCTCCCACAAACAGCAGGACAACAGTAGACATGGAGGTCAGGCACACCGGGGTGATGTCCGGAGAGGTGGCGCACTCATCTCCCCGGTCTGCTGAGTGCACACGGGGCAGAGGCTACTCTTCTTGGAATCAAACAAGGCCCACCGTTTACCGGGCAGACACGGTAGTCTCGATGGCCCCCCGAAGTGAGCCTTGCAATTGCTGCATCTCAGGACCCACGTGTCTGCGCTGCTCCCCTTGCTGTCTCCTCCTAGCCTTCGTGGTGGCCGTGGTGTTGTGGTACTACGTTTGAGCTCTCCTAGGAGCCTGGATGCAGGATGCTAAGTGGGAACCTGACACAGAAGTCCCACGCCACAGTAGGTGCCACAGATAGGAAAAGTCCTCGAAGTCCACAGGAAATGGGTGGGTGGCCTGGAGCCAGGGAGCTGGAAGACAGCTGCCTGGTCCACGTAGGAAGAAGACTGAGATGGTGGCTGCACAGCGCAGAACCTGCTTCATTTTAAAATGGTTCATTTTGTTGTAACTTACACCTGGATTAAAAGTGAAAAAGATTCCTGCAGGTTTGTTCTTTCTTGACAGAACCACATCTGAAATGGTTCAAACTCAGCGCTGCCTGCCGTTGGGAAGTCTTGTGAATCCCACAGGCTGCCCATCACAGAATTTAGAGGCCTGCGGACCTCAGTCTGGGGAGACTGTGAAAAGTGAGGTCCCCACAGCGTGGAGTGGAGGAGCGAGGCGGGGCCGGACGCTGGGGGGCAGGGACTCTAAAAGTCTGCTGAATTTTTCTTTAAGGTGTTTTATTTCTTGCAGCATGTTTACAGTGCATGCTAACATATTTAAATGATTTCCTCGAATATGCCTGAATGACAAATAGGCTTACATTTTGAGGGCTCAGTGTCTTCTGTTGGCTGAATGATGCAGTGTCTGGGCAGCACCTCCTCTGTGCCCGCAGTTTCTGCACTACCTGCTTCCCTGCTTCCCCAAGGTACAGGGACAGGCTGGTTCCTCCTGCACTCTTCCCCCCACGCCCAGGGAGGAGGCCTGCGGCTGCGGAAGGACAGCATTGCTGGGTGGACGCATGCGGCCCATGGAGGCCTGGGCACTGTGCACCCGTGTGGCTGGAGACAGCCGCCCTCCTCGCCGGGGTGTAGCCCTGTGACCCCCACTCTCCACCACCAAAGACACGCTGCCTCCTGAACTGAAAAACTCCTGTTTTAGCTCACAGAGAACAATTAACCCAGGAGAATTGGTAACAGGTCAGGAAAAGGCTCGTGTGAGCAGCCTTGTCTTACAGACACCCCTCCCGTGCACACAGCAGAGCGCGCCCAAGGCAGGGGCGGCACCCTGGAGGGGCTGGGCACGGGCAGTGGGAGCTGGGAGCCCCTGCAGGTGGACCAGGGGACCCTGCAGGACCTGGTGTGACCTGGTCAGGCCTCCTGTCTTCTTCACTCCTCCTTACCTGGGGACCGTGTTACTCCTGGGCAGTGCTAGTCCCAAGCGCCAGTTTCCTGTGATGCCCCTAGAGCCAGCCGCCCCCCGCCCACGCCCGCCACCGCCGCCCGCCTCTTGTTCTAAGCACAGCACCGGATCAGCCCACTGGCTCGAGGGAGGGGGGACTGTAGTTTTAGGGCTCTTCTCTAGGTCCCTTCTCAATGGCAGCTTCCCCGGTTATACAAAACACCCACTTTCTGCTTGGCGTTGTGCTCTGGGCTGTGTTCAGAAATGGTCCAGGCGCGACCTGCCTGGCGCATGCTCCCTAGAGGGGCTGCCCGCCCACCCACGCCCTGACCGGCCACACTGGCCGCCCAATGCTTCCTACCATTGTTCTGGTTTCCACCGGGCTTGGAATGGGTATTTGCGCGGTAGGCTTGGCCCAACCCCCGTGGGGCACAGTGAGGGAGGGCTTGGGTGTTTTTACGTTTCTCATTTGTGCCCAAGGCCACTGCCCTCTACCCCCAAAGCAAAGTCGAAGCTGAGCCACCACTGCCGCAAGGAGAGAGCAAGGGTCAGGGACAGAGTGATTTTACATTTCCAGCAGCTACAGTTTTAAAACTAAGAAGAAAAGCAGGAGAAACTAATTTTTACAACCCATTTTATTGTGGATAGATGAGCTAATCAGATAACTTGTAGGCAGCTAGATAGGGCTGGCCCTCAGAAAGCCCACGTAGAGGAACACCAAGGGGCCAACACGGAGGACAGTCAGGAAGGCAACAGAAAGGAGAATCAAGAGGCACTTCTGGAACCGGCGTCAAGGCGCACCCCTGCACACCAGCACTGGAGAGGCAGAGGCAGGAGGATCGCCATGCGTTCGAGACCAGCCTGAGCTACACAGTTAAGTCAAGGCCAGCCTGAACTACACAGTGAGACCCTGTCTCCATAAAAAGAGAAAAGAGAGAGAGAGACATTCACTGACAGGCAATATTAAAAAAAGAAAAGAAGTCACCACACCACAGAAGGATAAATAGCAGCCACTGATGTTCTAAGTAGGTGTCAGTCACCGGATGGGGGGCCGAGGTCTTGACCCACCCCTCCCAGGAAAGATCCCTGACTGAAAATCCTTGTGTGCTTCTTACATGATTGACTTTCCCACTGGATCTCTCTTTAATAGATATTCATCTTACTGATTGACCGTAGTTTTGTGCACCTTTTGAATTTTATTGGCTCACCCTCCTTGAACCCACCTCACCTCACGGCTTTGCTCCATAAACATCACCTAGGAAGCAAGGTCCAGGTCACCCACTTTCGGTCCCCTCCTGTCCCTCTTAGGCAGAAGTTTTCTTTCTCAATAAACTTTTCCTACTCTTAACCTCCGTTGTTCCTAGAATTCATTCTTCGATTCTCAGAGAACACAAACTCGAATTTTAGGTATCTAGCAGGTTGGAAATTATATTATTTCCCTTGTTTCATTTATTTTGGCTTATTTAGACACTGTTTTGATTACTTGCTGCTCTGTATCAATTTGATTAACCCCAATATACAAAAAAAATTTATTCTCTTAATTTGTAATCAAGATCAAAATTCTTTTTTTTTTTTAAATATATATATTTTTTTGAGACAGGGTCTCGCTTTGTAGTTCAGGCTGGCCCTGAGCTCAGCCTCCAACTCACATCACAGCAATCCTCCTGCCTCTGCCTCCCGAGTGCTGGGATGACAGGCGTGAGCCACCACACCCGGCACTGTGGTATGTGGTACTGATTGCTGTTGGGCGTGAGTCTCCACATCCAGTATTGTATGTGGTTTTCGGGGAATTGAACCCAAGCCCTTGCACTTGCAAGACAGGCGCCGGAACCACTGAGCTAATTCCCCTGCCCCTTTGTCAGTTTCTTATCACTGAGACAAAACACAATTTTAAGGAGGGGAGGTTTATTTTGATTCAGGTTTTCAGTCTATGATTTGCTGGTTCCCAGACAGAAACAGCATGACAGAAGGGTCTGCCTGAGAAGAGATGCTCACACCTTGACAGCAGGAAGATCTGAGTCCTTAAAAGGGCAGAGTCTTAGCAGGGCAGGGTGGTGGGCACCGGTAATCCCAGTTACTTGGGAACCTGAGTCTGGAAGACTACAAAAGCAAGGCCAGCCTGAGCAGTTTAGCAAAATCCAGCCTCAAAATAAATTCCTTTCTAGAAAAGCTCAGAGGCGGAGCACTTGCCTGGCACGTGGGAGGCCTGAGCTCCACTCCTAGCATGGCGGAAGCGTTTTCCTGGCACATCGGAGGGCTGTGGCTCACAAAGTAGGGCCTGAAAGATGTGATTTTCTGGCTTTGAAGATGACGGGAGACAACTGGGTTCCCCAAAGTACAGAGGTGACCCCAGAAAGCAGCAGCTTCTCCCCCAGAGCTCCAGGGAGGAGTGTGGGGCTGCTGACGCACTGATTTGAGCCCGGGGACAACTGATCTGACTTCAGGCCTACAGAATGGCCAGGGCAGCTTGTGTTTGTCCAAGAAACTAGATCTGTAGTTGCTTTGTTGCAGAAATCCAAGAAACTAGAGAGACCATGGACTGACACAGGAGGACTTATTTCAGCTTCTGAGTTACCAACTCAACAGACCCCCGTCCTGGAGGAGGGCTGAACACAGACCTGATGCGGCTTGCACACATTTTGTGGGAGGGAGTGGTTTTTCCAGGGAACCAGCAAGTTTACTGAAAGGGCGGACAGTTTTGTAACTTAGTCTTGAAAGACCGTGTCGTACAAGTTATATGAGAACAGAAATCACGAACTTTGTTTACAGGATACAGCTGTCAATTCATCTGCACCAGAAAAGGGGTTAAGGCTACCCAGGAGGAAGCGGGAGGGCGGGGAGGAACTGCCCAAGGCTGGGAAGCACTTGGTTTCCAAGTCTTGTTTCACTTTCTCCCAGCAGCAATCAGAAATTCAGACATTTCAGTCTTCTCGTAGGACAGTCTCTTGGCCCCTCCCGGGTCACACCCCGAGCTTTGACTGCCCTTTCCCAAATGCTTTGTGGTCGGGTTGTTGGAAACACTGGCACCGGCGGAGGTTCAGACAGAAAAGACCCAAAACACCCAGCTGAACCGATGGACCTTCAGTCCTGTAGTCTGTACTTGAGCAAAGAAGAAATAGCAGCAACCAGAAACCTCTAAGAGAGAAGTGGGAATTTGAGAAGATTAACGGAATCCCCCGCGATGAGTGTTACACTAAGTTGTCAGATTACATTACTCAACTCGCAGCCTGCCAGGCCCCTGTCTGCCGCAGGGAATCTTCCTGACTTCCCTGGGACTCTGATTCCCTAATCCTGAGGCCTCGTCGATGACAGTGTTACTCCATGGTTACCTTGCCGTTCCACATGGAGAATATTTTTAAAGTCAAACTGGCAACAGCAAAGATACAGCAAGAAGCACGCTCCCGAGCAAGTGTTATCGCTCCATTCCCAGCCTGAAGAAACAGCCCAGGGGCCCCACAGGCCAGGGGTGGGAGCCCCTCTGGACATTTGCATCCACAAAAGTAAGGGCAAGTTTTTAAAATTGTGCTGAAGAAAAAAAGACATAGTAGAAAACTGACCGCACTGACCGCTTTTTAAGCCCACTGTTGAGTCACGAGGTGTGCTTGAGTTGTTGTGAAACTGCTCTCCAGGACTTGCGGCCCACAGAGGTGAAGCTGGACACCATTAAAGCCCCGCTACCCCCGCCCTGACCCGGGGAGCTGCCGTCCCCCTGTCTCTTCCCGTGGATGTGCCCATGCTGGACCCCTCACAGTGTATCTTCTTACGATGCGAGCTCACTCAGTGTCCTGCAGGTCCACCTGTGAGTACTGAGGGTGGTACTCACGGGTCCAGCCACTTGACTGGCAGGCAAGAAGCCCTGGGTTCAACCCCCCCAAAAGAAAAATGCTCATCCACACTGTGCTTCCAAACTCCCTTCCTACTTGGCAGGCAAAGCCTAGTGCAGTCACTGAGTTTCATGCAACGTTCAGCTCACGAGCGCCAGCCAGCGACTGGGACTTTCCAACCACCAGGAATCGCGCCGCTGTCAACACAGCAGGGCGGTTTCCTCCACGAGAACCTGCTTTCACTTTGGGTTTTGGTTTTAGATTTTGTTTTTGTTTTGCCCTGCTGGGGATTGAACCCAGGGCCACCTTCCTGAGCTGCATCCCCAGACCTTAAAAAAGTGTTTTTCATTTGGCTAACCTGTCTCAGCTAGGCTCAGACCTGAAAATTCCAGGGAAACAGCCGATGCTTCTTTCAGACACGCGCCCGCAGGTGCTTGCCCGGCCTGGGCTACTTCTAGTTTTGGAGGCGCTGCCCTGCTCTCTTCCACAATGATCACACCACGTCACGACCCGCCTCGCGGTGCAGAGGGGTCTGGCCTCCCGCAGCCTCACAATACTTTTTACTTTCCGGCTTCTTGTTTATTACAGACACACTTGTCCCAGGGAAGTGATATCTCACCGTGGTTCATTTGCATTTCTAGAAAAGTGGTCTGACAGGTTCACACTTTAAGGCACAATTACCAAACACATCTGCATGCTGACTGGAGGAAAGCGGCGAATCACAGGATGCCCTCGTCCCACGCGGGCCCCAGACTGTCCCTGCTGCCACCTGGACCAGGCTTCTGTCGTCATGTCCCAGGTGCCCTGTGCACGGTGCCACCTGGGTGTGTGTGCCCCTGCGTATGCTCACAGAACCTCTGGGGACTGATACAGAGATGACTCCGCACAGGAGCCGAGGACCTGCGAACGGGGTACAGGAGCAGGTGGCTAATATAGCAAGAGACTCAGCGGAGGAGATAGTGCAGCAGGCCAACCTTAGACGGCGTCCTCTCCAGCCCTGCTTTTCACTGGCCTCGCTGCCCCCAAGGCTCCTGGGTATTTTCCTGAAAAAGCAAGGGCATGTGGGGGAAACCTTCTCCTCCCACACCCCAGGGCACCATGATTTTCCCAAGAGCCTGAACTTGTGATCCTGGCTCCTGAACTCCATTGTGGACCGCTTTCAGAACAGAAAACCAAGCCAGGCATGATGGCGCCCACCTGTAATCTCAGGATTGTAGGAGGCCGAGGCAGGTGGGTCTCAAGTTCAAACCCAGCCTGGGCAGGTGAGACCCTGTATGCAGGGTCAGAAGGGACAGAGGGAAATGATTGGAGGAAAATAAATAAGGAAAAAAACCTAGAAACCATAGATAAAAAGAATAGGTAATTAAACTATTTGTGAGCTCACTAGAGACTAGAGTCACTGGAAAAAAATCTCAAGAAAGTTTTGGGAACCTGCTAAGATCTAAGGAATGCTGTCATGGGGGCAGTAGTGGTTTTGATGACAAATCCTGCCACAAGGAGGGTAGGAGAAGATTATGAAGAAGATGCTGGGAATAATGTCCTCCCTGGGGACCAGCAAAGCCCCAACTACAGTAGAATTAGTTTTTTTTAAGGAGTTGATCAGACCGGCCATTGATCTACACCGCCCCCTAGTGGATTTTTTTTTTTTAAGGTTTTGTGAGACAGGGTCTCGCTTTGTGGTTCAGGCTGGCCCTGAGCTCAGCCTCAAACTCACATCACAATCCTCCTGCCTCTGCCTCCCGAGTGCTGGGATTACAGGCATGAGCCACCACACCCGGCACTGTGGTATGTGGTCCTGGTTGCTGCTGGGTGTGAGTCTCCACACCCAGTATTGTTATGTGGTTACCGGGGAATCGAACCCGGGTCCTTGCGCTTGCAAGACAGGCGCCGGAACCACTGAGCTAACTTCCCGGCCCCCCTAGTGGATATTTTTATTTTTTGCTTTCATTAGTGTTGCTTCCATACATTCATTTTGAGAAATTAATGTACTAATTTTGTGTACGATATGTATATATATATATATTTAATCCTCCTCCCCTACACTCCTCTCTACCCCTTTCCCCAGCTTCCCTTCCCTATCTTCAAATTTCGACCTCGCTGTTTCCTATCATCTATTCATTTTGCTCTTTATTTACATGTTAGATTTCTCACATAAGAGCACAAAACATTTAACCTTCTTTATTTTACTTCACTTAACATTATGTTGAGTCTGAAAGCCATCCGTTTTTCTACAGATGACTCGTTTATCCTTCTCTATGCCTGAGTCATATTCCATTGTCTATATATACCACATTTTTAAATGGGGGACTTTTTAAAAGAAAATGGCTCCATTGGAAGAAGCAAACACAGATGCTGTGCAGCTTTGGAAATTAAGGAAAGAAAGTAAACATGTCTGTAATATGCTTACACCTTCAAAACATGCGGAATTAACCGAGAGCAAACATAAAAGTACAGCCTTTTGGGAAACAGACATCGTTGGGAGAACTTAATAAACACTCATCTTTGCACCAGAACCAAGCCCTCCCTTTAACAAATGACATTTGCTCTCTGTAAAAGTATAAATACTAAATCTCGGCTCAAATGGGAATCAAAACACTTCATTCCGAGTCGGTGGGATACGCAGCCTGCTGAGTACCACTGAGGACGCAGTGCAGGACCTGGACCAGCTGGGTGGGGAGCGAGGCATGGCGGGATTGCAGGATCTGCGCGCAGGGGCTCTCGGGATCCATCCGTGTGCGGGACTCCTAGCGGATTCTCGCGAGATGTGGACGCCGGAGAGCCGGGATGCTGCGGAGAGCCAGGGCCGTGCCTTTTCGCGGCCGCCGAGCCGGAGGTTCCCCAAAGGCTGTACTTTTATGTTTGCTCTCGGTTAATTCCGTATGTTTTGAAGGTGCAAGTGCTTCTCACTGGCAGCTTTGAAATAACGTCTCTGGAAAACACTGAGGTTCCTGCTGAGCTCCACGCACCTGCCTCCCAGACACAGTCCTGTCCCTGCAGGGAGGATGGTTTTCCAGGACCCGGAAACTTCTGCATTTTTCTTCACCATCAGTGCTCGCAGGAATCCGGGGAAAATCTTGACTCCTGAACATCTCCAAATTGAATTCTTCCGAAGATCGCGACACTGGCCGGAAGTGTCCGCCCTCTGCTTCCACTGCTGTGGTCCTCACGTTAGCTCCACGTCACGCGAAGGAAGCCCTAGGAGCCCGACTTAGAGAAGAGAAGCGCTTGGCTCCCGGTTCGGGGAGGAAGTCTCCGTTCTGACAGGTTGACCCTGTTGCTGTTAGGCTGTCAGAGCGCATGTCATGGCCGCAGCACAGCTAGGAAAAGGGAAAAAGAAAAAAAGCAGGTCCCACAATCCCCTCCGCGGACACGTCCCCAGCGGCCCTAGACTCCACGGACCACCCCGTGAGGTTTCTACCGCCTCCCAGTGGTGCTGAGCGGGTGCTAAGATTCCAAAATGGAGAAAAATACGCCCGCTGGTCACAACCTGAGTCCAGGGCAAGACACAAAGCCCAGGTCATCCCAGGTCAGACACTCTGGCCAGGAGACTCAAGCTGATCCTCCTGCTCAGCCTCCCAAAGTGCTGGGATACAGGCATGCACCACCATGCTCAAACTGCTCATATCTTTCTTAAATCTTTCCTTATTCTTCTGGTTTCATGGGAGGCTTGAAACAGGGAAACTGTCATCAGAGGTCATTTGGTTTTCAGGCAGGAGACTCACAGGTGAATGTAGTGGTTTCTTCC
>PVIR01029484.1:0-21054 GCA_004026965.1 Petromus typicus | reverse complement strand
AGAAGCCCACCCTGGGTGTCAGTCAAATCACCCAGGAGGCTTCTAGTTCAATGAGATAAGGGAAAGAGCATGCTACTGCTTACAGACTGCTGTGTTCTGTCTGCTCTGCTATGGACTGTTTCTCCTCTGCCCTGCCGCCACGACTTGGAGTCAGCTGACCATTGACCAAAACCTCTAACAATTTTGAGCTAAATTATCCTTTTCTCCTTTAACTTTGGGTGTTGGTTATTTTGTTTGAAAGACCAAAAAAAAAAAAAAAAAAAGCACTTTTTCTTTTATTATTGGCCTAACTTCATGTCTTTCTCCCAGCATAAATACAATTAATTTTCCTGCCTTGTCTCCAAAATGGAAGATGTGGGACACACCAGAAGTGCTAGATTTCAACCTTGAAGGAGGCCCACATAAGGATTGCCGAGCTTTGGCCAGTCTGCTCCTGGCCCAGAACTGATAATTAACTTTTGACCTGACTTGTGAAAAGTAAGTGCTTTTTCTTCTGTCCTCCAAAAAAAGATGTTTCTTAGAACAGATGTTTAGTTTAAAAGCTTTTTGCCATAATTAACACAATATCATACTATTGTGTCCTTTATGCATTGATGAACATTTAGTTTATTTCCAGTTTGGATGATTATCAGCTCACAACTTATAAGCCCGCTCTTTGCTTTGTATGACTCTTTCTACAACTGAAGCACTCAAACCACAGTTTGACTTTGACAGCTGACTCTAGCATGGTTCCCATCATAAAGGTTGGTCAAGGGAGACTAGGGTGATAGAAGGAATAAACTCCAATTTTCCTATGTTTCCTATTGCTTCTGTGATCTTTTTTTTTTTTTTTTTTTTGAGAATCATTTCAATAAATGTCTACATCTCAAAAACAGAAGTTTTCTCACATACCAATAGTTGGATTCACTTTGTGGTCTTACATGAACTCTAAAAACCTGCCTTATTGTATCTCTTCAATAACTACACCAGTGCCTTTTACTAATAGCCAGCCTCACTGCTCTCCATCAGCATTCACAGCTGGGTGTGAGGTCTGCAATGCCTCCATAGCAAGCTCTTCCCTTTTCCTATGCCCCCCTTCCATACAGTCTCCTGAGTCATAGTGATGTTACCTGATCCTTGTGATTTCTATTCTTGTGAAAACTTTCTGCTTTATCTGGTACCCAATTAACAAAGTTATATGTTTAATAATCCTTTATATTTAATTGTCTATTGAAATAATAAGTGGAGTCATTTACAATCCTGCTTGACTCTCAGTATTTTTAAGGATTATTAATGTGAAATAAAATCACAAGCTAGCTCACAGTACCCCAAAATGCAGTCAAGGAGCTATCGAAGAAAAATAACTTTCCCACTTCCACAACTGCCTGTTTTAACTAGGCCAGAAAGTTTGGGACCTCGCTCAATCTATATCTGCAAAACAGTGGCCACCAACCGTTTTTATACCCTACACCAACCTTGTGTCTTTAACAATCATAACTGTGAACACTCATGACAAGTTGACCAGGGTTAGTGTTTATACTTCCATCTTTTAATTTTTTTTGTTTCTAACTAATATAATTTTAAGTATACAATGATTAGCTTCATAGCGGGGAGTTGGTACTTGCACCTGACACATCTTAATTCTTTTGATTTCCCTTTCTTCTCCCTTTCTCATTTTCCTCCATGTCTAGATCCCTTCCCATTTCCAAAAGATGTATCTCCGTGTTTCCTATTAGCATCTTTTATTCATTTCTTTAATTTATTTATAATTGTGGTTTCCTCTATAAGAGAACTATTTTCATCTCTTAGAACATACACCAGGTATCCTGAGCCCTTTGTCTCCTTTTATTGCTATTCTTTAGATGAACTAACTCTTCTCCTGTACTGGGCCTTTTATTCAAGCCTCATTACTGATTTCATTTCTGATTTTGTGGCACTGAAACCTTTTTTACATTACTATCAATTCTTATAGTTAAAAGTTTCTCTAGTGTTTATTCCTAGGAGTAGAATCAGATCATAGACTATGCATTTGTGTAATATCCATATTTCCTGTTGCTCTGCAACACTTCTAGGCAAACCGATGCTTGTATAATATTGAATGTTGTAATACTTAACATTCTGCTAACTCTTGTTTCTAGTGTCTTCAAAATTGTCTTTCCATGAAGTATACATTCTTCAGCTTATTAAATTTGAACATATTTATATATACATTTAAATATTTTGTATTTTAGGGGTACTTTTGGTTATTAAATTATGACGTAGTCATGAGAACTACATATTTGTTCAAATCATTCCAGCCTTGAGTTCAGGTACATTGCTGATATATTCCTGTAGTAGTTCAATGATTTTCCTAGACTTTCACATAGTGTAGCAAATACAGGATCAAGATTATTGTAGAAAGTGTTGGTAAGATAAATGAAAAATAATTTTTGAAAAAAAAAATCTCACCTGGGAGTGCTGACATTTGCCTACATTCACAGCAACCAAGAGACTGAGGCAGATGGATCACTGTGAGCCCAAGCCTGGGCTTCATAATGAGTTCTAGACCAGCCTGAACACTATAAGGTGATCTTCTGTTAAAAAAAGAAAGAAAAATCCTTTATATAGAACAAGTAAGAGAGAGAGAAAGAGAAAGAGAGAGACAGACAAACAGATAGACACCTACTCAGTAGTGTCAAATGTAAAAGTGGAACAAGATATTTAAAAAATAAGGAATAAACTAGGAGTAGTGGTACAAACTTTAATTCTATTATTCTGGAGGCTGTGACAGGAGAGGATTGAGTTGGAAACTAGTCTAAGATACATAAAAAGGCCCTTGTAAAGCATTTAAAAGAACCAGTAAGCCTAGAAAGTGGTAATATTAGTACATTTGCCATTCAAACCTACAGACAGTAACTTCTAGGCCATTGTTTTGTGGAAATTTGAGGTGAGTTACTTTTGCCTGATTTAACTATGTATTTTAAAACATTTGTGTCACATATGCTTATGTCTACAATTAGTAGAAATTCATAAGTAAATTATAAATACAATTGTATTATACAAATATGAGAAGAAAAAGTCAAGATCATGACACCCATAAACTGTCACCCAGCATACAATTTTGGGTTTTGCCTTAATCCTAAAAAAATTAAGTATTTTATCACTACTTAAAACCAGTAAAACTCTACATTAATTACATGCAGACATCATCAGTAGTGCAGATATGGACATATTATAAATAAAAATTTATATTTTATGTCCTCTATCAGTAGCATCTTCTATTCTATCAAAAACATTCAGGAGAGAAAGTGACCCACCAATGCCTGAGACTTTGACAGGTGCACAAGTGCCATTTATTACTTCATACATAGTTGCCAAAAGTGTATAAAAGCAAAATGAATGGAACATTTGGAGATTTATTACATTCTCAGATTCCAACACTTCAGTAAATACTCACAAATCTCTTCTCATAGGAAAATTATGTTTTAGGTCCAAAAGACGTTTATTTGTGAGCAGGTGATTAATGTATTATAACAGAAATGTCGAGTTTCTTCACAATGACAAAGAATCTTGCAATGAACAATGAAAGCATTTTTACTTACAGAATTTGGGTTCTGAAAAAAGTAAAATCAAATTATGCAGTTGTTATTATGATAATTAAAACATAAGTTCTCGTTTATATCTTGCAGATAATGTGAATGTGGAGGCAGGAAGCTTAGATTCTCAAAGCAAATTGTTCTACAAAGTACAGCAGTATTTCTATAACTAGTTTGGCTTCGTTAGATGTGCAGCTGTCATTCACATCTTATTAGGCCCTTTCTCCAGCTAACACTCCTGAAAAGTTGGCCTTCATTCATGGCCACAGAATGGTTGAGCATGGCTACCTTTCCTTTCCTAACTGAAAAACACATGTGATAGAAACTTCCTTATTCTGGGGAAGGCTTAGAAAAGAAGTGCTTTGTTGTGCAATAACTGGTAAGATAAGTGGTATTTATCACTTATTTAACTGGCAATTCTTCCACCCAAATGACATTTACTTATCTTTTCATCTGTAATGTAACAGCTGAATGATCTCAGAGTGTAATCTTGCTTCCTATTGGTAGAACTATGGTACCTTCTTCACAAGCAGCCTTAAAGAATTTTTCCATCTTAAAAAAAAAAAAAAACAAATCTACAATCAAATATAAGAGATATTATTATCAACAACGCTGCATGGGTTTTAAGTCCATCTAATGTTAATTTAAAGTAACACATAAAACATTAAAAAAAAAAACACAGTACATTTGTTGGGCTACAGATGTAGTCAATGGTAAAGTATTTGACATTCACAGATTGCAAACCCAGAACTGAAAATAAAGAAAAGAAAGTCTATTTTCTTCTTTATTAGTTTAATATTAGACTGACTATATTCATGTTTTTGTTTTCTCTTTGTAAAGTAATGTGTACTAGAGTTAGTTTATCTTCTCTCCTTTATGTGTGGAAGGGGGAGGGGCAGTGGGGAGGCTGGAAGGATGGAGTGGGGAGGAGAGGGGAGAGGCATGAAAAGGAATTGTGATGACTTATCCACAAACAGCTTCTCACAAGGGATATAATTAGTATATACTGAAATAATGTACAATAACAAAAATTGAAAGTTGATTTATGAAGAGTTGCAAGTTTTACTGATGTAAAACTGAGTTGCAAAAACTGTTGTAATGTTATCAAAGTAGCTGATCATTAAGACAATGGGTGGAATTCAGAAAAACATGTAACAAAATTTTGGTACTTTTAATGTCAATATGACAGCTTTGTTACATGTTCATAGGCACTATGTGTAATAAAAAGACAATGTAAGCTGTAATCTCAAATTATGGTGAATATTTAAATTAAAAGAAAGCTACTACAGTGAAAGACACACATTGTCATTAATGGGCTGTAAAATACTCCTCACTTTGGACGCTCTACTCCCACTTTCTAAAACAATTCTAGAAGTTTTCTTTCATGACTGCCCGAATCTTCTGAGCTGATTCAAAACATTTATTTTTCATGGTCATTTAGTGTTTGAAGTAGATCCAGAAGTCTCTCAGCCAGATCCAGCAAATAAGGGGGCTGAGGACACACTAATGTTTTCAGGAGTTTGTCTATTGAGCGGCATGTGGCAGCAGAGTTCAACACATTCCCATCACTGCTCCTCTGGACATTTGTCAAAAATAACACCCGGAAGTGCATAGCAAAGTGGGAAATAAGGACATGGGGGTGTGTTCAAGTGAGGAATACTTTGAGGGGGATTAACAGGGGTGTGTCTTTTACTGTAACATTTTTTTTTATTAAACACATGGTATTTTAGATTGCCAGGTATATCTGTGTCCCTAACATTTGTGTAATCTATATAATTATGTGCACTTATATGGATCTATACACAAAGATACATAAAAACATTATCTACAGTCATATGTATAATAGTTATATCTATCTATCTATCTATATTCTTATATACTATTACTATTTTATAAAATATTCTACATAATATACCTTCTGATTTTTCCAAGTAGAACATAATGCTTTAAAGTGAAAAAATAGTTCAAGAAATACTCTAATATTGAACTTATTCTTTTTCTTATGCCTAAAATACTATGAACTTTTAAAAAATATTACCTTTCACAGGCACATTATATTATCTGTATAAGTATCTTTAAGCCAAAAGAAAATGAAAACCCATAAAATTAGCACATTATATTCTATTCATAATTTTCAAAGAAAAGAATTTGAAAACTACTTGTAAACAGTTATATAAATATTCTAAGCTAAGAGTTCATAAATCCTCTTCATAAAATGTTAGATGATGTGATCATTTTAATGGAAAATATGCATTGGGAGTAAATTCCTGTATGATTTAGAATCATCTTGAGAGAAAAGAGGAATATTGCATATTTCAATACTTTCTGTATTTTCACTAATTAGAGATCAGATAAATATAGCCTCCTGAGCTCTGAGTCCTCTTTAAGAAAAGGTAAATTTTTATTAGCATTTGCTAGAATTGTCTGTCACTATCTGGCATTACTTATTGATATCATTGACATTAGCAAAATCTGGAATAGTGTAAAATGTTTTTTTATGAATTGAATAGATTCTACTTTTAAAATTATGGCAAGTTTGAATCATTTATTTCTAATTCAATAATTATAAATAAAAATGATTGCAAATGAATAATATATATCATGGACACATAGTATATAAATGTGTGTAATAATTTTATACATGGTATTAAATAGCATTCCCTGTCCATTCTTTTGATAACTTCTGAATATCGAGATTCAGTTATAATTAAATTAGTATTATTTGAAAAACTCTATACCTACAGTGCCAGTTTTCTTTGAAAATCATATTTTTGTAGTAAGATTTATTTTTACTTTATAATCTAAATAAAATGAAATTCATAAAATAATCTACAACTTTCAAAGATGTCATTCAGATGTGAAGTGTATCACTAACCAACAACAAAAATCTAAACCACAAACTGAATTTTTCATGTGTGATATTTTAATTTGACAAGTTTATTTCAGAAGAAGCTGGAATTTATAATATTTGCTGGACATATTTATGGTTTTAAAATTCTTGTTTGAGTTCACTGACCTCATTGAAAGATCTCTAGTCAGGCTTTTACATCCACAGATTTAACAAACCTCAGATTTTTAAAATAACATTTTAAAAGCTGCATTTTTCTCCAAACATAACTTTTCTTGTTATAATTCCATAAACAAAACAGTAGAGCAACTATAATCAGTTAGACCTTTTACTAGACATATTAGTGATCTAGAAATAATTTAACATCTCTAAAAATGTATAATATGTGTGCACTCTATATATGTGGCATTTTATAAAGTGCACATGAGCACCAATGTATTTTGATAATGAACAGGGAGTTCTCTTAGATTCAGCCCCTTGTTCCTACTCCCATGTAACATTTCTTCATATTTGAAGCTGTACTTAGGTCTGAGCAGTATATTAGTCCATAAAGCCATAACTTATTTTTGAGATGTGGATATATCATTAAATTGTTGTACACATCACTTCCATTTAATTCTACTGGCAATTATTTTATATTATTTTAAAAATTTATCTTTATTGGTACATGATGAATATACATCATAATCACATTCAACATTGAGAGTTTGTTCCAGAATATGACATGACTTGATTCTCATTTTTTTCCTTTCTCCCCCTGCCCTGCACCACCCACCCTCTATATACACAATCTTTTTCTTTTTTTTATTATTACCACATTCATTTTCCCCTCAGTATTTACCCTTACACTCTCTTTCCTTTTAAGGATTTTCTACTTCACAATATCAATTATACATACTACAACTCATTTACAGCTCCATTTTCTCATACCAGAGAAAAGATATGGTATGGACACATCTGTGACCTATTTATTTCACTTATGAGGATGTCCTAAAGGTATATCCATTTGAGTATGAATGATTCAAACTTATCATTTTTATGGCAAAGTAATACTCCATTCTACAAAAGAACCACATCTTCTTTATCCAGTCTTCAGTTGATGGACATTTGGGTTGTTTCCAAGACTTGGCAATCACAAACTGAGCTGCTATAAATATGGGTGCACATATGTGGCTTGAATTGAATCCTTTAATTTTAATTCCTTTGTGTATATACCTAGCAGAGGATGCACAAATAATTATTAAATGTAGTCTAGTACCATAAGAGCCATTAGGTATGTACATCATCTCTGAACTGAAATCGAAGAGTTGTAGTGTTTAATTCAAAGTAACATAAGTTCTTAATTTGAAAATGAGAAATCAGGCTCATTGGAAAAATCAGACAAGCACAGATCCTCTTTCTTCTTCTGGTGAATGTTTAAGGACATGTAATAATATGAATCAAAATTATTTGCACTAATAATTTATTATTTTAAAATATGGTGACAGGATTTCTCTTTAAATGTAACTAAAAACTGTACAAGTTACATAGGAAGTAATCAGTTTCCACTACTGGAGTGAAGCTACACCATCCTGAAATCTTAGTTCCCAGAGACCAGAGTGTCAGGTCCTAGGTTTTCTTTATTCATTACGTATTTCAAACATGGCACTGAAGAAGTTGTCAAATCTACTGACACCAATTAGAGCTGGCGACATTTCTCCAAAATTCTTTTCTTTCCTGTTAAGGACCATGAAAAGAGCAGATTAGCAACACAAAAAGAGATGGAAAATAAGCAAACTAGAAAAGAAATGTAATCCTGCCTGCACTTCAGGAGGTGGAAGGTGCATTGGCCAGGGACCTTATCTCCAAGAGTGGAGAAGGGGATTATTAGGAGGCATTGCAGGAGAAGGGAGGACTACCGGGGATGTGCAGCATTTTTATATGAATATTTTTCCACTGTGGAAGGAATTACCTGAATTTCCACTATTTCTTCATGTGAAGTCCTCCCACTTCTACCAGCTGTCAAAGCAACATCACTGTTGATCTTTTACTTTAACCCTTAGAAACAAATTCTGGTATAAGAACAGAATTAAGTCTGATTATCCTCTTGAGGAAGTAAGCAGAACTTCAGTCATTTCTATTGGTGAAACTTTCCAGATACTGTTTTTTTTTAAGTATCTATAGAAATCTTGCTTCTGTAGACTGACTTTTCTCTCACAGAAATATAATTCATGAATAGTAATTAATCTTATTTAATCTTCACACATGTGAATCAAGCATTCATCAGTGTATTGAAAATTGCTATTTGGCAACTGTTCAGTGAACCCAGTGAGTAATATATGTGCGCAAAAAAAAAAAAAAAAACCTTCTGATGCTTGTCAGTTATTAAGATTTCTGTGTAAACACTGAAGGAGAATTCCCAGTATTCAGGATTCTCTGGACATAATTCATCATTCAAAGTGCAGCAAAATCCTGGATTGTGGGTAACTTTTTGTGAGTGATTCACAAGACAAGCAAACATTCCTAATAGATTTTAACTTGATAAGCAAGCTGTGTCTTGCAATATGAGTAACATGTGACACCAATTTCACATGATCACCTGAGCAGATGGTTCTCTCTCCCTCTGTCTCTCTGTCTGTCTGTCTGTCTATTGTCATCTGTCTTTCTTTCTTTTCTCTGGATATGGGCTTGTGGGTGGTCCTCCCAACAAGAAGAGGTTGTGCAGGAGGTAACTGCAGAGGAGGAGAAAATGGTGGAGGAATCTTTCATTTCAAATAGGATTTAGGGGCTTTTTAAAATGTGGAAAAGTTAAAACTTTTGTACAAAAAGATCACCTGCCTAAGGCTGGGGCAGTATGAGCAATGAATCTGTTTAAGGATAAAGCAATGTCACATTTACACAAAATCCTCAATAGGACACAAAGGGAAGTGTCATTGGATGAGTTCCTTGTTAAAGTTGCACAAAAAGAGAAAGATTCCATTGAACCAACAGATAGCAATGATTCCATTACTGACAATGAAAGTCATCCTAGACAATAGCTATCCTGTCTCTTTTCTTCTTCAGACCAGAGTTTCCATTATTTCTAAGTTTCTGAGTTCCCATTATTTCTTAGGGTAAAATTCCCTTTGAAGTTCCTTAGATCTAGCATGTTTCTGGAATGAATTACGTGCATGAACCAAGATTGTACCGCTTTGGTAAAATTGCTGAATCTCTAGAAATATTGAATGACTAAAAGAATTATGACATTTTAGGGGATAATATAGAAACACGGTGGAAAAATGTTTGCATAATTTAAATTTGGATGGTGCAATGAGAATTTAGGGGAAATAATAAGAAATGTACATACTTGTAAATAAATAATGTCATAAAAATAAAATGGGCATTGAAAACATGAGTGAAATACAGTAGGAAAAGTAAAGAAACATTTCATTCATTTTCATTTTTGTCATACTCAGAAGGCAAGTATTATTTAGACTAAATTGATTGCTATTTTCATGGATTTACTCTTACAAAGTTAACCAGTATGCAAAACGAAGTTAAATATAGTATACATTGTGGGAAAATAAGATATTTTGAGTAATGTAACAAATCTCAAATTATGGCAGAAATACAAAATATTTAAGGAATTATTATTTCTATTACAAGGATATAGTCCATTAAGACATAATTGTGCATCCAATCATATATTGCATAATTATTCTCCACTAAAGTTCTAGATATCTAATCAGTTTTAACTGACTTAACTTGACTTTTCCTTCTCTTGCCCATTTTTGCTACCGCTAACTCATCAATGGTCTATCAGACATCATCACTCCTCTAAAAAAGGTGATGGGTTAACCAAACAAAGATGATATCCATTGCCCTGAAATGTAGAATGCACGTGAAAATTCTGGCAGAAGCTCTAGAATCAGACATGCTTTGGTCAAAGATTGAGAATGCTTTCTATCTCCTGCTCCTTAATAAGTACAGTCTAACTGCATTTTCTGTGATTAGGGGACTCTTATGTTTTGATGCTGTGCAACAGGATTAATAATTTGAACTATGGCTAGTGAGACAAAAATTAAATATTTAATTTTTATGGATATTTAAACTTAAATAGCCTTCTATTGTTAGTGGCCACCACAACAAATAAAACAGCAAGACTGCTGAGAAGTGTCAAATGTGCAGTTAAGATGGTCCAGAGCCCATAGTACGTGTCTAATATCAAGGAAATACTAACATCACAAAGATGATGATGATGATGATGATGATGATGGTAATAGTGATGATGGTGATGGCGATGGCGGTGTGGTGGTGATTTCCTGGTCAGGTCACCTAAAAACTAGAAAGACTCTTTACATGATTACATTGAATGATAGTTCACTAGTGAATTGATTTTGGAGGAAGCAAAGAAAAATAGTGTCTTCAATGCTTAAGATCATACTGCTAGAATTCAATACACATATTGCGAGTATTGAAAAGCCCACACAACTGAAACATAACACTCAACTAATATTGGTTTCTCACATTAAAAGCTAAGGGCAGAAACTTATTTCTACCAGTGAAAAATATCTGGTGATTATTTTTTTACACTCAAAATCAAGAATATTTATGGAAACTTCTCCCAGAACAACAAGAGGACTATTCATTTTCCCAGGACTTAGCACTACAAATGACACACAATGCAGAGTTTCATTGTTGTTGTTATGTAATGTTATGTAATATAATGTAATGTTATGAAGATTTTGGATAACTTCAAAAAATGGCTCCCAGTATGTTGTAAATTCCATACACTAGCTTCAGTGTGTTTGCTATTCACACACATCTTAGTAATGGTACTAATTCTTGAATCATTGGCATTCTTAGAAATAAAAGTATATTTAAAATACTGACTGACTCATATTTTAGTAGAAAATCTTCTAAATAAGCAATGGCACTCTGCATCCATACATATCATCAAGTAGGAAATAAGCGAAGTGAATTTTGGTGAAAATCTTCAATCTTCTCCAGCTCTACCCTTGAGTTATCTCCATCAAGCTCAGTCCTACAGGAAACATTTCCATTTGAACTGCATTAAAAGTCCTCTTTATATGTTTAAAGATCCAGTACAAAAATGGGCATCTGAAATGAATAGATACTTTTCAGAGGAAGAAGTAAGAACAGCTAAGAAGTATATGAAGAAATGCTCAAAATCATTGGTCATTCGAGAGATGCAGATGAAAACAACACTGAGATTTCATCTTGCTCCACAAAGAATGGCCGCCATATCAGAATCAGCCAGCAACAAATGTTGGTGAGGCTGTGGAGAAAAGGGAACCCTTCTCCTCTGCTGGTGGGAATGTAGATTTGTACAACCTCTGTGGAGATCAATGTGGAGATTCCTCAGAAAACTAGGACTGAAGGCCCCATTTGACCTGGCCATCACTCTGCTAGGTATATACACGCAGGTATGAAAAGAGTCATTTTACAGCAACATATGTGCACCCATGTTTATAGCAGCTCAGCTTGTGATTATTAATTCTTGGAAACAACCCAAATGTCCATCAACTGGAGACTGGATAAAGAAGATGTAGTTCTTTTATAGAAGGGAGTACTACTCTGCCATTAAAAATGATAAGATTGAGTCATTCATACTCAAATTGATGTACCTTGAGGACGTCCTTATAAGTGAAATAAACAGGTCACAGATGTGTAAATATCGTATCTTTTCTCTGGTATGAGAAAATGCAGTTGTAAATGAGTTGTAGTATGTATAGTTGATATTGTGAAGTAGAAAATATTTAAAAGGAAAGAGAGTGTAAGGGTAAATAATGAGGGTAAAACGAATGCAGTAATAATAAAGAAAAAAGAAAACAAAGATTGTGTGTATAGAGGGTGGGGGTTGCAGGGTGGATGGAAGTGGGAAGAAGAGAATCAAGCCATGTCATATCCTAGTACAAACTCTTAATGTTGAATGTGATTATGATGTGTATTCATCATGTAGCAATAAAGATAGAAAATTCAACAAGGGAAAAAAATAATCCTCCTTACAATTTTATTTATATTTGAGTTTTGGTAAATGGATGCTCTGGAAAAAAATATATATATATATAAAAACAGAAAGAAAATATTTGTTCTCTGTTTTCAGGGATAAAGGAAGTAGCAGTCTTCATTTTTCTTAGTCATGACACATATTATTGATACCCATAAATGTTATTCATAACCATTAAGAGTCTTTTTTATCAACTAACTTCAAACAAATGCCAGTTTTGAAGCTGAGTACAGTGGAACACTCTTGGAGTCTCAGGACTTGGGATATTGATACCAAAGCATTACCCTGAGTTCAAGGCCAGTCTGGACTACAATGAATTTAAGGCTACCCTGAACTTCATAACAAGAAACTGTCTCACAAATCAATGAATAATATAGAACAAAGATTTAAATTAATATAGATGCAGGTATAGATATAGATGAATCACAGAAATGCAGAGAAATTAGTTTTCCAGATACACCATAAATAGCAATTATGTGATTGCATATTTATTTTCAACTTTTCCTGTAGTCTGAAAACAACTACTAATCTATGTCACAGTGTTAATCTTTTTGTGTTTTTCCACTTTTAACAGCCCATCCCAATTCAAACATTAAATTAGGCCAAGAATCAGTGCTGTAGATCTCTCCACAAGTTAGGTTCCCAAGGATGATTCTTTCTTATCCTGCCCACAAAATTCCAGGCATTTTAATAGCCTCAGAATACAACTCCTTGCCCATAGACTAAAGTTGGTGCTCTGGTTCACATTCCAGCCCTATACTTGCTTAGGGTATTGACCCAGGTACTTAAACTCTCCATTTCCTTATTTCTAGAAAAGGGATTATTGCTTCCTTAAAGTCTAGATTCATCATGGAAGGAAGAAAAGTTGTTCACTATAAAACCACTCTATTAGCTGTTGGTATGTTAGCATCATGAAAATGGGATAGATTTCAGGAACAGCATTGTACACAAGTATTACTCAAGCTTTGAGCTTCATTACTAACTAGGAAAGTGCATGAGAAGCAAGAATTCCATATTAAGAATTGTGGAGTTCTGATTTTTATGGGCAGCATTCTAAAACCTGTTTGTTTGTTTTTCTCTCCAAAAGTTCTGCTTTAGGTTCCAAGCATTACATGTTACAGGGATACAGTTCAACCGTGTGTGATCTAATTAGTAAGGAGGTCAGTTCTGGAGCTTTTCGTATTGTTCATCAAAGCTATAAACTCTATGATTAACTTTGATTCTTTAGTACAGGTATGGATCACAAGCCATAAACTACAGTTTTATTTCTAATAAACAATTCTACAACAAAAGTATGCCCTGCTAGAAAGAAGATCTGTATAGAAATTAGTTTATGGCAATACTTAGAAAGCTCTCCATTTACTGCAAGAAATACATCGAAAGTAAATCTTTGCATGATTTAATTGGGGCATTGAAATATATGAAAAATATGTTCTGAACAGACAGTAGTTCAAGTGTGGACCAATACTTCAATGGGTAAATGAGACATGGTACTTCCCTTCATAGAATGCTATGCTGCATGGGCCATGAATGAGGTGTAGAAATATATGTCTTCAGTGGGTGGTGGTCATAAAGAATAAAGTTCAGAAGGTAGGAAGCAAAATCATACTTACTGTTCAATTCCTTTTACAAAACATTTGGCAACAGGCACAATGAAATTAACATATAGAAGTGCATAGTACCATGCGAAACTTTACAAAGAAAGGTGTAAGTAGATCAAGTCCACAAAGACATTTTTTTTAAGCATGACAACCCATTTGCTTCAAGGAAGTAGAATGTTATCAAAATATGTATTTCTTCTTCTCTTAGATGATGGTGAGTTTATCATCATCATATGAAACATTTTCATTTTCTTATACAAGGGAAGTATTTTTAAGTGTTTGTTACATTGGATTAATATTTTGAGGCAATTTGTTTGGAATTTACTTCTCAAAAATAAGTGTAAAATCAGTAGACAAAATATTTTTTGTGTTTCTAAAATATGTTATGCTTTCAGATATTTTTATCAATTATTTCTGGAGAGGAGATAGATTTTGATTTCATATTTGACTAGATACAATGAAAGTTTATATAGAAAATTACATGTAGAGCCAGGGATATAGCTCAGTGGTTCCGGCACCTGTCTTGCAAGCGCAAGGACCCGGGTTTGATCCCCGGTAACCACATACCTATACTGGGCTCGGAAACTCATGCCCAGCAGCAATCAGTACTGCGTAACACAGTGTTGGGCGTGGTGGTTCATGCCTGTAATCCCAGCTCTCAGGACGCAGGGGCAGGAGGATTGCTGTGATGCGAGTTTGAGGCTGAGCTCAGGGCCAGCCTGAACCACAAAGCAAGACCCTGTCTCAAAAAACCTAAAAAAAAAAAAAAAAAAAAATTATATGTAGATTATTTGAGATTTGCTTGTTGCAAAGATTATTTGTAGTATCTGTAATAAATATTTGTAATTTTTTGGTAAATATTCTACAATAAAATATTTGGGACTTTTATTGGCTAATTACTTCCAGTCATGGATTCTTACATCATTGTTTTCTAAGTTTGTAGCAGGAGAGGTTAGACTTCACCCCTTGTCCCCAACAATGAGTCAAATTCTTGCAGAAGTTCTTATTTTAAAATTTGAGCCTTAGTTATTCTAACTGGAGTCAAGTCTAAAGGTGAGGGAAACATAGCTGAATTATTCCATCTGGAGAAACTGGGAAAGATGTGTGAAATCAAAATTGCGCCATCGCTTTTCCTACTACAAGTCAAGTCAGCTCATGGCTCCACAGATAAGATCTCATTTATCCAAGGGGGTCATTTGATCTAATTTAGCCCAAAGACCAGTTCTGTGGACCGTGCTTTGGTGAAGAGGTAAAGTGAATACTTAAATCATTTTTGATTTTTTGTGAGTGCATGTCAATTGTCAGTGCAGGTTGATTTTGTCTTGTTTGCAACTGATCACATTTTAGTTTATCTTTAAATTGTTATGAAGATAATGAAATTTTAGTAGAAAAAATTAACTTTTATTTATATCTGAAAAAAGCCATAAAAGTATAGGATCAAGTATAAGTAAACAAATACTAATTTTAAAAAAAACTTCTGCAAAGGAAATTCAGGTTCACAACCAGAAGATTTTGGTCTATTTTGGCTTTAAGAAATATCATACTTTTGAACAAAAATAAAGTATCTCAAAAAGACAAATATAAAATTCTTGCTATTTGTGTAAGTATAAATAGTTTTCTATGGAACTAAAAATTTGGGGGCATGTATACAGTTGTTTATCACAATTTTATGAAATGGCATTTGTATTATGTGATGAAGAATGGCCGTTATTTATTTCTGCCAGTCCTGACATCTCAGCTACTACCACTTTGAACATATAATCATATTTTCTACTCCAAATCCTTTTTCTCAATCCCTTATAACTCCATCACCACTGCCGACTTTACAGAAGCCATCTCCTTGGAGGGCACAATGGCATTCCCATAAAGAAACAGCCTGCTCAGCAAATATCAGACACTGCTATCAGACACAGAGCTTAACAAGAGCAGTTGGTAACTGTGGTCATTAAAGCTTTGTCCTTAAAATTGGACTTTGAAGAAAGCAGCAAAAGGGAGCAGGAAAGTACCCACACGCATAACCTTGATCCAAAAGATGTGTAAACATTATAAGATAAACCTAAGGGGGAAACAAAAAAAAAAAAAGACTCTCATATATTTTGCCAGAATGTATGCTTCAATCTGAATGAGAAATTAATTCTAGGATCTGCTCAGTATGTTAATTGGTTCAAAGCAAAATTAACATATGAAAAGGAGAGGAAAAGACACTGAAAATAGGCTGTGAATTACAGCCACAGAACAAGTAATAGAAATAAACCTTCCATGTGACAGCCTGTCACCCCAATAAAATAGGATTGTACAGAAAGAGGCAGCCCCTGCCAGACCTGTGACACTGATAGTCAAGAATAGTGCCAATGTTGGTCACATAGACATTTTCTTTACAAATATTCATGTCATTAGTCTTCTTTCAAAACTCGCTGGAGTATAAACACAAACCAGGCTTGTATGAACAAGGAATGCTCATAAACACAAGCATGCTGTAAACTCTGTTGCCATTTCTGTTTATATGTGTAACAATGCAGACCATGGGAAAGAGAAAATAAGTGCTCTGATTGCTTGGTCTGCTTGCCATACAAAGAGATCTCACAGTGTATCTTAAATAGATACATCTTATATATTTTATATTGTATGGGAAATCGCTATTGATGTAATAATATTTTGGGGTACTTATAATATTTTATAATAAACCATGTTAATTGCATAAATTAATAATATCTAGGATATTAGGATAGAGGAATGGAAAGAGGATAGAAGAATGAAAGAGATGATACACAATGCAAAAGTGTCTCATTACATGATAAATATTGTAAATAATGATTAATGTAATAAAAATAGCAAAAGACTACATGTCTGAAGTGCTACTGAAAGAGGAAAGAAGGATTCATCCAAAGTTACACACCATGCATCACGTTGGAGTCCAAAGAAAAATTACCAATAAAATGAAATCTTACATTGCTGCATTTGAGGTATAAGCCAGGCACTGTGGAGGTAAGGATGAAAGATCTCTGTTCAAGAAATAGCAGAGTATTTTGTAGATGTTTTAGGAGAGAAAAATGTAGGTAGAGGAGGAACTGTACAGGACATATTGTAACATGAGCGGTCCACTGCATATAGTTTATTCAGGCTGCTGTTCAGTTTGCTTTGGAATTGTAAGATGCTTTTGCACAAGTTTACTGGGCTTTTTCACAGAGTTTTCACGTTTCAAAACAATTCTGAATGATCAAAGAAGGATGAGCAACACCAGAAGTACACAGTAAACCCACATCTTGGTAGCATGTATACTGCACTGATGGAAGTGATACAGGAAAGTGGCAAAGAATCCCTCAAAATAGACATACTATTACAAATGAAACTTGGTGGAACCCCTCAACCAATTAATTCCTATTTAACAGGAATGTACACAGACTTTCTTGCTCATAATCTCACAGTAAATTGCATTTTGGCCTCAAAGGAGACAAATACTCTCTTAAGATTACCAAGGTTGTCATTTTGATAGTGGTGGAGAGCCAGAGGGGGAAGGTAAAGAATGTTAGATATGAAATCCTTTGGGGGGAATAATTCAAATGGTCTTGAACTTAAATATTCTCATCTGGGACTGTTTTAGGTAACAGATGTTTGCATCAAGTTTACGGTTACCAGCACTGAATTGACTAACATGTAAAAAAGTTGAAGTGATAACTATCTAAATAAAAATATTTTTGTTAAATAAAAATTAATATTTGTGACTGTAAAATATGGAAATTTTAGTGATTGTAGAATTAAAGTCTACATAAAGGGAATTAGAGGATATAATATTAGGATCAAATATGGATAAAAACATTCAAACAGAAGATAAAAATAATAACATGGAACCTCATGAGTTTAATAATTACTGTAGATTCTGCTTTCTGTCAGTATGATAAGCTAAATATTATTTTCTTTCTTTGTTTACAAATATAAACGTATATTTTATTATTATTTAATATCATTATATTATTATTTGATTTGATTTGGTTTGGTTTGATTTCTTAGCAAGAACTTTCACAGGCTGACAGATAATTCAACAACACTGGGAAGATACTAGAAATCATAGAAAACAGTGCTTAGCGGGACACTGACCCCAAGTTCTCCAACATCTTCAATTTGCCAAAAGGAGATGACAGAAAGGTACTAGAGCATGATGTGCCTCTATGTAGATTATATATGGTGGGTAAACTAACTCTCTGATCTTGAGTGGTTGCCTTGACATGTAAGGGCAAAATTAATTCACTCTATTCTTATTCATTACACATTTTTTATATTTTGTAAGAATTTTGTCCTACCTTGGTTAACACAAAAACATTAATAAAATAATATGTGGAATATTTTAGTTTCCTTGAAATTATAAAAGAATACTGAAATAAGATTTAAAATATAAACCATAATAGAAATGTTGGAGGATTTTCCAAGGTTATGGAACAACTGCATTTTGACAGTTCTATAAATAATCCACTGAAAGTCAGAAGACCTGGAAACTGTGCATTATTTTAAAGACTTAAAGAGGAAATATTCTTGGTGTAAGGAAATCAGTCTTTTCCCAAATTTTCTGAGTCAGTCCATATAATAACAGACAAAATATTATTTTTGATTTTTTTGTGTCCACCTGTAAATGTCAAAGCCACAAATATGGGTTTTGTGTTGATTGCAATATTGTGATTTCAACCTGATGCTTTAAAAGTCTTACAGGATCTACTTGCCCACATGTTTAGCTAGCAGTAACCACGAAATTATCTGTTCAGTTAGATTTACCATACAAACAGAAGCATTCTTGTCCCTGATATTCTACATGAAAGAACCTTCATGGAGAATCAACTCTGAGCTTCTTGATATGGAAACTTTTCTGAAAGGAATCAGCCAAGGAATTGATGTAAGTTTTTTTTTTTTTTATTTTACACAACTATCAGGAAGCAAAGGAGGTTTTAGATCTTACTTAATTCATATTTATATGTTAAATTTGCCTTCCTTACCTGCAATGCTTTCACCAAAACTATCATCTCCGATTCTAAGGAGCATCTTTTGACATCATAAAGTTTCACATAGTGTTCTTTGTCCAGAGCTGTCACTTCACAGGAAAGCAAACAAGGAAAGGACCAAGTCTATGTCTATGAACTTCTCTAGCCTTTTCATGTTTGCCTTTATCTTGAATTGGTGGTTTGAGTAGTTAAATTGCATTTTAAAATTTTCAGTTACTGTGATATCTAAATAGTACTCCCAGAGCAAAATCTGCCCTCAATTGCTGAATAAATAGCATTATTTCTTCTATAACTTGAACTCATAGATGTACTGATTGAGGAGTGAAAATAAAATTAGTTAATTTTACTACTAACTGTAAGAATGAGGTAACAGATTTTCTCCTTTCTACTCCTAAATTTTGGATTTTTCTTCTCTAGTATAAAGAAAAATATTCCTATGAGGGGGTAAGACAATGATTCCACAGAAATACAACATGAAACTGTGGAATGATTTATCTTTTTATTACTAATGTGAAATTCTTGAAGGGGTTAACTTAAGGGAAAATTTTTTTTAGCATCAAGTTCTGGAGGCTGAATCCAAGCTTAGACAGCTCCATTATTTTGAGGGTTGGGTGAGGGTATGAAATGGTGGTGATGGTGATGACTTGCCGATAAAACTGCTTCCCTAATGAGCCAAAGAGCAAAGTGAGAGAGAGGATGGGCAAGGAATTCACAACCTCATAGCATGCTATCCCCTCAGTGATGTAAGGCCCTCCCTGCAGTTAGAACCGATTTCCTGAAGGTCCACAGTCACGCCCACACTGAAGAACCAGCCTTTAAAACATGGGCCTCATTAAGATACTATCTGTATTTGAACCATTGTATCATCTGACACTGTCCCACATGAAAATATTAATAAGCAAATCGAGAGGCCACTGTACTATTAGTGTTTGATCTTAACTCTCCAGGAGAAATTGAATTGGGCTTTCCTATGGGTATAAAAAGGAGTGTGTTTGGCTCGTCAGAAGCCCAACGCAATGTCTCTACTGACTCTTACATGCTGAGAATGAATACAATAGAAACTTGCATATTATGGTTCAGATCTGTAGTGCCCCCCCCTTATTATTTCGGTGGAATATGGTTGGTTCATGACCGTAGTATAGTTACCAGTAAATGATGACTCTGCTACTTGAAAGTGTGATGTCCATCTGGAGCTGGGTCTCTGAGGATTTGTTCTGGAAAACTGCGCTCTATCTCTGGATCCCTCCGCCTTCTCTCTGCTTCCTGGCTGCCGGGGTGTGAGCACTTTTTCTTCTCCATGACATTGTACAGCATAGATTCTGCCTTGAAAGCTGCTGACTGTCAAGTGAAACCACTGAAATCGGGAGCCCAGGTCAACATCTCCTCCTCTGAGTTGTAGGTGTAGTGTTTCAGTGATGGGAACGAAAGAGTTTAGGAAAGAGTTTGGAACCATTGCTGTGACTGCGCCTGCAACACTGTCCCCTGAAATCGCATGTACCTGACAGGTGACTGAGTCACGGTAATGGGCATCACTGAGGCGTCCAGTAATGTGTTATTAAGAGCAAACCTGACTGAAGGTGGGTCCCTGGGGGAGAATTGGAAGTGTACATTCCCGTCTGCCTGCTCCTCTTCCCCTCTGCTCACTGGCACCATGGTGTGAACAGCTCTCCTCTATTACGCCTTCCACCATGCTGCTTCTGCTCTGTGTCTGACCCATCCCAGAACAGGTCTCTGAAACTGATGCAAAATAAACTTCTCCTTACATTGAGGAGACTGGGCGTTTTGTCTCAGCAGCGGGAAGCTAACTGAGACAAATAAAGCACGATGAATTGTCAGATCATTCAGGAATGTATCACTCTGGCAAACAAGCGCATGCTTCAAAGGTTTTTATTAAGTGCAAAGGACTCACCTTCTAGCATTGCACAAAAGCACAGCCTTATGGAGACTATCCAATAAGTCCTCACTACACCATCCTGATAAATCCTGTCACGTATTTCTGCTGGTTGTTCTGCTTTCTTGTTTGAATTCTATGTAATGAAGAAAAATAGAGGCCAAATTAAACAATTTCATTTCC
>PVIR01029483.1:0-21048 GCA_004026965.1 Petromus typicus | reverse complement strand
TTAAAGTTTTAAAATTAAATTTGAGGCAGTTAAGCAAACAACTCACAGGGCTGTTTTATTAATAGCAAAGTAAACACATCTCTAGCAGAGAAGTAAGAATGTCTTTCAAATCGTGTGCTTCACTTGCAAGAAAGTCCACAAATTATTCCAATGTATATGATGATGTTATTCAAAAATTAGGGGGAGAAATAAAGAATAAACCATTTATATATTCTTTTGATAATTTCTGTACAAACTTCTCAAATAGGGAGCTGTTTTCCATTATGTATTTGACAGTTCTTTCTATTCATGCAAAAATTTCCACTGTATAATTTTATTGAATTTTCTGACTTTAAAATAATTTTTTCCTATAAATCTATTTCATCCTTTATTTAATTTTTGTTTTTGCATTAAGGGGTATACATAAACTACAATGTTCTCTGTGAATAAGACTGATTGCAAAATCAAGTTTGGACTAATGAATTTCTTTTAATCCTTAGAGAATTCTTATCAATTTCTTCCAGACCAGATAAGTTTACTTTTCTTTTTCCCAATTATGGTGCCTTAATTCGAGACTTCAGACTAGAATATTTAATGTGCATATAAAATAGAACTCATGGTTTTGTGCTTCTGCACTTGTATTCAAATGATTCACTAAAATGACTCCTGGCTTTAGTTTTTGCAGGCAAAGTAATAAGATAAAGGCACCAGCAGGCCAGGAGGAGGCTGATAGGACTCTTGTCCTCAATTAAGGGGGGTTGGATCTTGGTGTCAAGGTCAGAAAAGGGACTAGAGAGGACGAAGATCATCACTGGCTGTCGACTCAGTGAATGAAGGGTGTATATGCAGTTTTGTATGGTGCAGAGTACTGAGCTTGAGGACAGCCTGAAGTTCTACATTTCTTGCTGTGCAGATAGATGAAATGTTTCTGAAATTCATATTCTTAATTTGTAAGAACAGTAATAATAATATTTCTAGGAATTATTCTTTGTGGCATTTAGCTGTTGCTAATTTACAAAACAGCTGAAAACTTGGGGCTGAAGACAATAACTTTTTGGGTCACAGCTTGGGCTGTGTTGATCTGGCCCATTCTGTTGGTCTTTCCTGGCTCTGGATGGTCCAGGATGGCCTTATTTTGATGTGGGGATCAGCAGGATGTTTCAGTTCCCTTTGTGCCCTCTTTACCAGCATAGGCCAGGCTTTTGATATGGCAATAAGTGTAGCCTGTGGAAGGCAAGTCCCAGTGGCCAAGTTTCTTACCATACTTCTGGTTTTGGCACATTTCCTGATACTTCGTTCACCAAAGCAAGTCACAGAACCACGACCAAGGTCAATGAGCAAGAGAAATATGCCAAGTGCCAAAGGCTTGACTTGTGTAGAACCATTCAAGTAACAATATAGCTATTCTGTCAGTCAAGATGTGACACTGCTAGATTTTAAAGTGTTGTATCAGTGTAAATTTTGTGTGGTACATATGCACAGATATGGGTGGTGATGGAAGGCGTTGGGGAGACATGGTATCTGAAAACTTTTAATATACATTGAATTTACTCTTGTAGAAATTATTATTTAGTTGTACCTTTAGCTTTCATTATAAAAGTAAAAGTATGCATTTTTGTTTACTAAAGGATCTAACATACAGGAACTCGGGTAGTGTGATCATTTGGGATGGGAGGAGGTAGACCAGACGTGAAGCTGGGAGAAATGCACTCAGGTGCAAAGAACTGGTAGTTCTAGGCTCAGTGGTTCAGGTATTAACCAGATGTGTGGGTGACATAATTATTCATCAGTACATAGAGATCCATTGGGCATTGATTTAATTCAAAAATAAGAAAGGCTGTGGTCAATATGAGCAGAGCTTTTCCCACATCCGGACTATAGATGGAGATTATGGTATTGACTATATGAGGCAGAGAAAAGAGGAGGGAGCCCTAGAATCAGAGTTGGTAAAAGGGGCATAAGGAGCCAGAAGCTGAGATAAACTCCTGATTCTCTGACCTAGACAAAAATGCAGAGGAAGAGAACAGTATGATATGAATTTGGGAATAGTGTCAGCTAGGCAGGGTTAGACACGTACTTACAGTTTGCCTGTCATGATTGCCCTTTAAGTCGGTCCTTCAGGAATGTAGAGATTCTGGTGCAGGCGTGAAAGCTCAGCAACCATCCTGAGCCACTGAGCCCCAGGTTTTAAGGAAGGGCTGTAATGAAGCTGAGGGTATTAAACTTACTAAGTCATAATTAGCTTGGGGACCAAAGTGGAAGTGGCAGCATCAGTGGCCTAAGTGAGAAGTTTCTGAAGACTAACACCAATCCTTGGTAGGATAATGGTTCTCAGATGCCAGTAACTACACAGGTTATCTTCTTAGAATGAACATCCCTGGTCTTATGCCAGAGATTGTGATTTTAGAACACCTGGAAGTGTTTGCATTTTTGCAAACAGTTTAGTACTGATGATGTAACCTGTGCTTCCTAATACAGCACACATACATCTATTTAGATTTGGATTCATTAAATAAAATTTACTTATCTATTAGCCTCTTTTCAAGTGCCCACAGCTACCTGTAGTTATGGGTTATTATACTGGAGAATGAAGAGTTTGAACATTATCATCATAGCAGTGTTCCACTGGAGAGTGCCATTAAGCTGTTTAACTTTGATTTCTTTTCTTTTGAATACACCTGGTTCTTTAAGGTTTCCTTGATGTAGTGCCCTGTCTCAGTGTCATCACCACATCTGCTTTCCAGAAAGGCAATTCAGGGTGCATAAAGGTTCAGGACCATGGACAATGCCACATATGGGCTCAATCTTTCAAGTAGCTGTAGTCACGCTGAATTTGTGTTTGTGTGGGTGTGAAGCTAGGACTGGTGGTTAAAGCAAGGAATTCCAGGCAGCTAGCTATGCTGGCACAGAGTCTTGGACCGAGGCTGAACACTTCTGTCTGTAACCTGACAGCTCAGTTATGTTGACTTTGGCCTCTCAGTGCTCTGAGAAGGAAACCTCGAGCTGCTGTTCAGGGTGTATCACTGACAAACATCCTGCATATCGATATAGGGCTCCAAGGTGGGGTATGAGCCTGGAGAGAGTTAAGCAGGATCAAATCCTGAGCGCCTGTAGTGGACCCATGAAAATGTTGTTTAATTTCTCAGAGTCTTAGTTTTTTATTTGTAAAATGTCTCTAATGCTATTTTAATAATTTAACAGTTATACAAGTGATCATAAAATATGAGCAAAGCACTTATCATGACACATGGGACCTAGTAGGCATCCAATAAATATTTTTATTTCCATTCTTGTATGTTGAAAATTATACTCCATAATCTGGCCAGCTCCAATTTATTGCCATCTACTTTCTAATGACAGAGTCTACTTCTGAACAAGGTGTAGTAAAGCTATGGAAATAAAGAACCCAGAAAAGGCTGGGGCATCCCAGAGATTTATGAGCAGGATTTTAAATGGTTATCTGGAGTTAGAAAATCATAACAGAGATTTCACCTGCACCAAACTTCTTCCCTGATTTTTTTCTTTTTCTTTTATTTCTTTCCATCACCTCTTCCTCTTTATTTTCCTTTTCCTTCTGCCTCTTCTTTTCCTGTGCTTTGAAAACAGCAGCATGTACAGAAGCACAGTCTTGTTACACACTGGAGCTTAGTGAGCTTTGTCAATGCAATGATTTCAAAACTTCAAATAAAAATGTGCTGATTTATTTGAGGACATACTGAAGGCAGTTGCATCGTTTTCCAAAGATATCTCTTTCATATTTGATTTTCTTGGTTTGGGAATTTCTGAGTTTGAAATTATGATTGCATTTCTAGTACATTTGTCACATCTTAATGGAATATTACATTTTCTGTTAACCATAAGCAATTTATAAGTATCTGGTAATTATATTATCTTTATAGTATAACTACAAAGAATACATCTATATGGGATGAATCTATGTTCTAATTAAGTTTTAAGTGCCAGAAAACAGCCCTTTGGAGTAGAAAACCTTAAAATGATGGTATTTAGGAAATATTACAAATTGTCTTATTGAGTAGCCATTGCTGTGTTAAATTCATAAGCTATAATTTAAGCAACTTAAGTATAATTGTGCAAAATAACAGAGAAACAATGGAAGATCTGGATTCAAATCCACCTCAGGTCACCTCCCAGCAATGCAGCGCTGAGCAAATTTTCCCACTTCTCTGAACCTCAGTGTCCACAGGCACCAAGTGGTGACAGTACTACTCTTGTATGAATGTTGTAGGGGTTACAGACAGTGTTCAGTGGCTGAACAAGAGCAGTAGACTCGGTTTTATTTTGCTTATGTTTCCTTTTGTCTGGGAAAGATTTAGGGGATTTAGTATGTTCACAATGGTAATGAGTCTCACTGGGGTTCCTTTTAAATGCTAATAAAAATAAACAATAAACCCACATATTATCATTTTATCTTCATTATTTGACTTGAGTATAATTATTTTAAGCATATCTAAGAGAAGATCACAAAATTGTGGACTATACTGTTTATAAAATTAAAAAACTAGGCATTGTGGCATACACCACAATTCCTGTTAAGGAGGAGAATGAGGCAGGAGACTTGCCTGAGCTCAGGAGTTGGAGATCAGCCTGAGAAACATTGCAAGGTTCTGTTTCAAAAAGTAAATAAGTAACTAAATAAATAGCACTTGAAAAGAAATATGTCAAATCACTGGTTTTTAAAGTTTCACAATTGGAAAACAAATGCTTTCTTTTAAATTGCTGTAAAAACATAGCTTTTCTTATAGCTCACCATCTCATTTTTTTTTTTTTCTTTTTGAGACGGGGTCTCACTTTGTAGTTCAGACTGGCCCTGAGCTCACTATGTAGCCTAGGTGAACCTGGAACTCACAGCAATCCTCCTGCTTCTGCCTCCTGAGGGTTGGGATTACAGGTGTGAGCCACCGCACCCGGCACTGTGGTGTGTGATTTCTGAGGGTCGAACTCAGAACCTTGCATTTGCCAGACAGATGCCGAAACCACTGAACTAAATCCCTGGCCCATCACCATCTCATTTTAATGTGTTAAAAATGTACCTACCTGGATTGAACTTGGGAACTTGTGCTTGTCAGGCAAGCATGGTACCTTTGAGCTAACTCCTCAGCTAATGTGTTACCTGTTAAAGTAATAGGAATGAAATACTGGCTTTTTTAAAAATTGATTTTATTGGTACACTTTATATACACATTGTGATCATAGTCAACACTGAGAATTTGTACCAGTACATGACATGACTTAAGAAATATTGGCTTTGATATGAGGGAGGAAGGGTTGTAATTTTAAGTTCCTTTTCTGTAGTTATTTTGACATCCTAAGAATCCTTTCTGCTATGCTTGTGTGCCAACATGTAGAAATAAATTTCACTTGGGTTTTTTGAGTTATTGTATTTATCTGTTTTCATGAAAGAGTGGAACTTTAATAATTTCAGAGATCTCTAAACTATTTTTCTGTCCTGTCTATAGCAACATAGAATGTATTACTTTAAGGGACCGGGGAGTTAGCTCATGGTTCTGGCGCCTGTCTTGCAAGTGCAAGGACCTGGGTTCAATCCCCGGTAACCACATACCATACTGGGCGTGGAGATTTATGCGCAGCAGCAACCAGTACCACATACCACATACCACAGTGCTGGGCATGGTGGCTCACACCTGTAATCCCAGCACTTGGGAGGCAGAGGCAGGAGGATTGCTGTGATGTGAGTTTGAGGTTGAGCTCAGGGCCAGCCTGAACCACAAAAGTGAGACCCTGTCTCAAAAAAACCTAAAAAAAAAAAAAAAAGAAAGAGTGTATTACTTTAAAGTAGTTCTTTTTAAATGACTGTGTTTTGCATGGGGCAGTGGAATTTCCCTTCTTCTTCCATTACATCTGTCTTCAGTATCAGGCAGCAAACATGTCCTTGCCGGCCTTTGTATGTGACAAATACAAACCACTGCTCACAATGGCAACTACGCTTACCCTTTCTGTGCAGGTGCTATGAATTAGTTGCTCCTAAAGTAACATATCTCCTTGGAATATGATAGTGATTTAAAAAGTGAAAGGTAAAGGAAAATTTGAGACGTATAAAAACCCAAGAGTTAGAAATACCATTCTGGCAAATTAAAAAGAACAGCATTGTTTCATGAGAACTCATTAAAACAACCTATTCCTTTGCTTCAGTGTTATCTACAGTGATGTGTTTTCATTAATACATGGGTTTCTCTCCCCCTGTCCTAAAGCTTTGGATACATGGAATCATGATCAGGTCTTCATTTGGGGCTGTATCCTTTGGGTTGTTGAGATTCATCTTTACTGACATGTTGTCCCAAGTCTTCCCCTTTCATCACTGCATATTATCCTAGTGCGTGAACACACTACCACCTAGCCATTAATTGTACTTTTCACATTTGTGTTGTTTTGTGTTTTTTTTTAACTTGATAATACTAATATTGGAAATAGGCTTGTATGTGTCCTTGTATACACGTATGTGAATGTCTCTAGGAAATCTGAACCATAATGTGGATACTGGGTCAAATGAGATATACTCCTTTCCCTTCACTTTCTTCCTTTTCCTCTTCTCCCTTTCCCTCTTTTCGTCCCTCTCTTCCTTTCTTTCCGTTTCAGGAGATGTTGAGCCTAAAGCCTTTGCACACTAGACAAGCACTGTATTGCTAAGCTCTGGTCTTTCTAAGTTTCCTAGGCTGCTTTCAAGCTCACAATCTTCCTGCCTGAGCTTTCCAAGTCGCCTGGATTTTAAGAGTGTACCATCACACCTGGGGACAAAATATGCCTTCTAAAAAGTGTTTCCCAAATTAGTTGTCATAAATAGGAGAATTTACATTCCCATCAGCTCTGTGGGAGACCTCTTATTGCTTTGCATCAGTGGCAACACTTACTTCTCTACTATGTATGTAATGTGACAATAGTCACAGAAAGCCTGAGTTCAAATCTAAGAAATAGCATGTGAACTTAGTCTACTAATATCACCTCACCGAGTTCCTATAATAATTAAATGATATGGGGTGTTAAAAGATGTCTCTCTATGCCCATTTGTGATGGTGTATAATATCATAGATTGGCTTATGAACAACAGTGATTTATATTTTACAGTTTTAGAGTGTACGAGGTCTAAGAGCAAGGTCAGGTTTGCTCTCTGGGGAAGATCTGCTTTCTGGTTCATAGCTGAGTGTGTGGTCACATACCAGAAAGAGTGATAGTCATACTCTCAAGTCTGTTCTTATGAGGCACTGAGGAAGCCCTGATCTTATGATCTAATTACCTCCTAGTACTTATTTCCTAATACCATCATTTGGGGGGTAAGGATCTCAACATATGCATTTTGTAAATGCATATTTCTTATCATGCATACAAGTTTTGTACACACTCACCCAAATATAGACCAAGTGAGGAGCATGGCCCTTCTTTACGGGCCTGTGACTATTCTATGAGTCTGATTAAAAACATTATTGTTCAGATCCAAAATGTCTTCCAAACTTCTCCTCCTTTATGTTGTGGATATAGATATTTAGGAAGAAAGGTATCTAATATAAATAGGAAGATTGATATATGCAAAATTATTTATATTTTTATTGAACAAGCATGTAGTCCCGCAAATTCATTTCTAACGTTCCTGAAAGGCAGAAAAAAGTATCTTCTACTAAGGCCATCTGCAGTAAGTAGACAATGGTCTCGAATTCTTTGACATTTCTCCCTTTGAGAGATTCATTTCTCTTCTCCTTGAAGCTGAGCTGGCCTGGATAGCTTCGGTCAGCCAAGCACACAAAGTAACCTGATGCCAGCTCTGAGCCTAGATGTCAAGAGATCTGACAGTGTTCTCTGTTCTCAGTGTCGTGATTATAAGTCATCCATCAGGGCAGAGGTCTAACTAGCCACCTGGAGAAAACATGCAGAGAAGCCCTGAGATGACAGAGTGAGGGAGAGTAGCTGAGTTGATCCAGGCCCTGCAATCTCTATCTAGACTTTGACTGTGCAAAAGACTTGGACCATTTTGTTCAGTGCAGCTACCAACGAAATAGCACAAGGGACCCCAGTTGATTCTACCTAGAAGAATTATGTTTCCAAAGCCCTTATTCAATGTGTGACCTGAAAACTCATGAAATTTAACAAAATGGATGTTGTTTTTAAATCACTAGATTTGAGGGTAGGTTTTTTTCTTCACAGCAGAGGACAGCTGGAAGAACAAGTTTTCAAGCATGTTAGCTAAAATGGGACAATGCTGCGTTATTCTTCTAGATAAAAATGCATTCTCATGTCTAAATCCAAAAATGGAAAGCCTCTACATATGCAAGGACCCACAGCCATTCTGACAGAGACTCACGGGTTTTAACAGCGTCGTATGATTTGTCCAACCCAACCTCTGAAATGGCACCAATGGATATATTGTAAAGAGCTTAGATGACTTCCTCAATGTCAGCCTCAAAATGTTTAGCCCTTTTTCCACAAATATCCTATCATACTTGAAGTATATTTCCTTATTTGCTATGGAGTTCTTGCACGAACATCTTGTTTTCAGCTAAAACACCCTTGTAAAATAGTACTTTCTTTCACTGAAATTAAAACTGCATCTTTAAAGCTTCAAGTGGCTTCCTCTAGGACTAGAATACTTAAATTAGAGCAACTCTGTATTGACACTACTATAGATTTACACCCTTCCTGTCTTTTCCATCATCATTTTCAATCATTTGTTTTCATAATTTTTTTCATTAAATTATTAATAAAGTAGTTAACTTTTTTTTTTGAGACAGAGTCTCACTAGGTAGGTCAGGCTGCTCTTAACTCACTATGTAGCCCCAGTTGGCTTCAAACTCACAGTGATCCTCCTGTCTCAGCCTCCTATGTACTGGGACTAAAGTGTGCACCACTACACCCAGGTCTAAAATAGTTAACTTTAACTGTTGTTGTTGTTGTTGTTTCCTGGAAGTATTCTCCTGAGGCTTGGCAGTTAATGTATAAGATAAAATAATTTTGTGCTCTTTATTCTGTCTGATCCTCCTATTCCTTTGGGCTTACATTTTGAAATATGCTGTTCCTAAATGAATGTTCGTTGGCAGGAATGCTGTCAGTTTACCTCTCCCTTTCTTTTCGCCCTCTTTAAGGGATGGAATACTGCCTCTTCAAGTTTCAATTCCTGTCCCAGGTCATGGCTGAAATAGTGCTGAAGCAAATTAGTTCAGAACAAGAAACCTCCATCTGCCAGACTTGGGTGTTATCCCTCCTAGGGACACCTGGTAAAATCACCACTCAATGGGAGCAGCCCTTGCAGACAGGCCCTCTGCAGTGTGGAAGAGCACTCCTGATGGAGCACTCCTGATTGATGGAGCACTCCTGATGCTCCTGCTGTCCCTGGACATAAAGTAATACTTTTAGAAACATGTTTCCAACTTCTCTTCTCTCCTTTCTGGACTATGTAGCAGCGTCTAGGGTAAGTATAGGTCAAGCTTCTCTAAGAACTTCATGTTTGTATGCTAGCCATTGCTTTCTTCCATCTACCCCACTGGATTCTTCTACAGCACAACTTCTATATCATATCATTTATCTGTAAGTACTTCAGTATTCACCTCTAAAATTTTAACCATAAAACCATATCATGTCTGCAATAGTTATCCATAATTTTGAGAAACAATTTAAAGTATCCTAAGAAAATAACTTGAGTCCAAATACTATTATTAATGTTGATCTGAATTGCTTTTCCTAAAATGCATTCCTTATCCTTATTCAAACAATGTAAAATAATCCAGTAATTTATCTTCATTCACTTGACAAAACCTATTGCATGAAGTGTAAAGTTCGTCTACAGACTACTTTCTATGCAGTGGCCTTTTTATATTAGCATTAAATAAGATCAATTTGAACACTAATATCTGAGGGAAGAAACTTTGTTAACACCTCTTCACTCAGGGAAAATTGTATTCTGTATCTACTCCTTTGTCTTCTATCTTTATGAATCCAATTCCCCATGATATCAAAATACCTATATCTAAATATTCACTTCAACCCCTTTTTTGTTACAAAGTAAAAAAGAAGTTACCATTATCAACAGCATTTTTTTTTGATATAGAGTCTTGCTTTGTAGTTCAGGCTGGCCCTGAGCTCACTGTGTAGTCCAGGCAAGCCTCCAGCCTACAACAATCCTTCTGCCTCTGCCTGAGCTACTACACCTGGCTTTCATAGTTTTTAATCTATTTTACTGAGGTATAAATGACATACAATAAAATTTACTTATTTTAAATGCACAATGAGGTTTCAAAAATATATGTAATGATACAGCAACCACCTCAATCAAGCTATATAATAATTTCATCATGTCAAAAGGTTTTCACACATCCCCACCTTCTAGTACAGTACTGTTTGGCCCATGGTAATTATTGCTGCTTTTTTCACTATAGTTTGGCCTCTTCTAGAATATCTTATAAATAGAATCCCTTTTGGCTGGCTTCTTTCATTTAACTTCATACTTTTGTGATTTTTTTTGGTCCATTTATGAACCTTTTTTGTATAAATATTTGTGTAGATGTTTGTTTTTTATTTCTTTAGATAAGTAGGAATAGGAGGGCTAGATCATATAGTAAGTGTGTATTTAACTCCATAAGAAATTGCCAGTGTTTCACATAATGGAAGAACCCATTTGTTTTCCTGTTAGAAAACCACAAAAGCTTAGTGTCCTCAATATCCTCAACAATTTTTAGTATTTAATTTTAGCTCTTCTAGAGATCGTGTAGCCAAATCTCATGATTTCCTTCATAGTATACTGAGTATCCTTTCAGGTCTTATTTGCCTTTTTTTTATCTTCTATGAGTGTTGTATTTGGATCTTTTGCACACATAAAAATTGGATGGTGTGTCTTATTGAGCTATCCGAGCTATTTTTATTCTGGACTCAGTTCTTTATGAGCCATCAGTGTTCTGGATATTTTTATTTTCCCAGTGGTGATTTTGAAGAGTAAAGTTTTAAATTTTTATGTAACCTATTTTATACTTTCTATTAAAGTATTTTTGATATTATTTACAAAATAGTTGCTTAACTTAGGGTCACTAGGGTTCTCTGTGTTTTCCTCTGAAATGTTAGTTTCTGCTTTTACAGTTAGGTCTGATCCATTTGGAATTCCTTGTTTGCACATTTACGATGTGATATGTGTTCACCTGATCCTCTGATGAGTATCAGGCCCCATCATCCAGTCACCTTCTCAAAGCCCCACCTGAGCACATGAGGCTTTGGAGGACACATCGATCATTATGGTAAATCATCATTATGGTAGATCATCATAGATCATTATAGATCATTATGGTAAGCATGACCTGAAAAAGCTTCCCCTCTTCCTGGCTCCTTCCTTCTTTCTCTGACTTCCAGACACCATGCAGTGAGCACCTCTCCTCCTCCATGCTAGTTCTGCCTTGGAGCAACTGATAATGGAATGAACCCACTGAAACGGTGACCCCAAATCAGTCTCTTCTCTTTTAACTTGTGGGTGTTCAGTATTTTGCCCATTGATGGGAAAAGGACTAAATGACTTCTCTTTTTAATTTTTAAATTTTTGATTCTTAGTGACAATCAGTATTTTGTTCAACTCTTCGGTTCTTTTCATATTTTGTGAACTCTTTATTTGTAAAGTAAATTGGATTAATTGGAAGAGTTTTATTGCTGAGGAGGCATCTGGTTAGCAAGGTTTTTTATTCTTTCATTAAGAAATTTATTTAGTGTACTACAGTGTTATTTATGATACTTTAAATTTGTACTTTCACTACTTAAAGTACTTTTAATCCTTTAAACTGGAAAAGACTCACAGTTAAACTCATATGAACAAATAAATCCTAGACTTGTCATTTCCCCCCCCCCATATATCTTTTCTATTTTAAAGTGTCTTATTTAGGCAGCAGATTGTTTGTCAAGTGGTTGGTTTTGCTCATTGTTCTTGATATTTTAAAATAGGTACATCCTGCACGTTTGAGCCCTACATATTTAACTGCTTTACCTTTCTTGTTCTTGGGAACATGTGCTTCTCTAACTTTTGACATTTAATTTGAGAATAGAAAAATAAAACTAATAAGCTAGGACCAAAAGAAAATTTTCAGTGTACAGCTATGAAATGGATCACATTCACCATCTGTCACTTGATAGCTTTTCTAAACTATAATGCACATCATTATGCTATAGAAATATACTACATTCAAGTGTGGGGTGTAAGGATTGCTTCTTTATTTCATAACTCAGCCATTTGCCAGGAACTTGAGTGTGATTTGGAAAAGCACAAGGAGGAGGACGAGGAAGAACTCAGAGGGCAAAAAGCAGAGTGCTCTAGCAAGTGATGGAATCTGTGTAGTACATTTGGGTGCTAAGCAGGATCGCTTTTAGGGAAAAGGCTGTGTCCATGAATGAAAGAGTCAAGAAGGTGGAAATGGAGATCCAGGTCACAGCCGCCTCAGACCTTTTGCTGCAGAGATTCAAATTCTGTCTGCAGTAACTGACAACAGTGGAAAGATGTAAGCTTAAAGGTAATGAAAACAATATCAAGTGATTTGTTGATGGTTTTGTCATATCCACAGCCAGGAAGTGAGGGTCCTTCCTCTAACATTTAAGTTAACCCCTTCCCCTCCAAACCTGTTATATTTACTCTAATGCATTTGACCAAAGTGAACAAAACAATTTCAGGTACTAATCAGTGTTCTATAGTAAAAAGAGAATTAATCTTTTTATCTAAAAAGATGTCTATTACAGTGCAAAACATTATAGCAGCCCACAAACATGGATGCTAATTTGCAGTGGCCTCATGGAACTGTTAGTGTGAGTCTTGGTCACTCTGGTCTCTGTCAGTTTTTGTAGATTGGCCTCTATCCCGAGAGTTCACCCAGAGCACTGACAAATTTGACAAATTGACAGGACCTTGAGCACCCCACCTCCAGGGACTCTGAGTTTCTCTAGTTTGTTAAAAATTAGCCTCTTCAGAATTAGGAGAATCAGGAAATTCTTGCTTAAAATAATAAAGGAATTTGACCATCTGATGTTATGTGTTCTTTGAAAGGCAAGCAGAGGAGGGCTTTTGAAGCCCATTTTTATTATATTTTAGGCAGTAAGGAAAGGTCCATGAGCACTATTTCATTGCCACACTGCCTAACATCTGCTCTGTGAAAGAAAAGGTTACCTACTATGTAATCCCATTTACATGAAATATCTGATTTCTTTTCTTTTCTGATACCAGGGATTGAACTCAGGACTTTCCACTTACGATGCAGGCAGGTGTCACTGAGCTAAATCCCCGGCTCCACATGAACTCTCTGGAATAGGCAAATCTATTGATGTCTACTATTGCTTGTCTAGTGTTTGCTTAACACAGGAGGTCAAGTTAGGAAGTGAAAATGACTTAAATGGGTTCAGGGTTCTTCAGGGGGTGATGAAAGAATGGAGAGTGTAGATTATCCTGGTAGTTTAGGCTTGACTCTGATAGTTCCCTAATATTTCACTGGACAGAGACTCAAGGCATTTCCCTCATTTTGAAATTTTGCACTTAAGGAAGGTGAGTTGTCTCCTAGGTTAATGTTTTATGATCATTTCTTCAATTATCTAGTACTGTTTTAGGTACCGATGCATTTAATGAAGAAGATAAATATCACTGCTGCAAGAACGTTTTTATCTTAGTTAAAATATTTATTTAAATGTGAAACTATGGTGCTGCTATTAAAATGATGATCTTGTGAAACTGTTCTAAGGCTCTGGGAATTATTATTATTTATAGAAGTAATCCAGGAATTTATTCTTGTTGTAAATCTCTACCCACCCTGACTCCACATGAAACACAATTTGTTAAAAGTAAACATCATTGTCAACTGGCTATGTGTCCTCCCTAGAATTTTGTAGACATATCCATCTATTCTGTGTGTATAC
Source organism: Petromus typicus (assembly GCA_004026965.1). Taxonomy (NCBI): domain Eukaryota; kingdom Metazoa; phylum Chordata; class Mammalia; order Rodentia; family Petromuridae; genus Petromus; species Petromus typicus. The sequence continues at coordinate 7,182 of PVIR01029483.1, read as the reverse complement.
ATTGAATTATATCATCTTGGTTTGTAGTTCTGTCCCCAGTGTGTGTCTTAAATGCTATGACTAGGTAAGAAAAGAAGCAATAGTTGTTGGTGAGATCCTGACAGGCATGAGAGGAGGAGGAGAAGAAGGAGGAAGAAGAATACCTCTTTTCCTTTCTGTTAAGACTGGAGGAGAAGATCAAGAGGAGAGCTGTCAAAGCACAAGCTCTGTGCGGACGATGGTAAGGGACAGAGTTCATTCTGATTGCTCCTTGAGCCTGGCTATCTGGTAAGACTGGAGGCTTAATGGGAGTGGAAAAGCAGGTGGAATAGTCATTGGTGTAAAGTATAAAGAGATTAAGAGATTGTTTCTTAGCAGGAGCCACACCTTCCTCCAGTCTGTTGGGAGAAATATTAATTAGTAGAGGTGGGAAAGTATTTTTGGCCTTTGTTTTGTGTTGTCCAGCGATGGGAAAACACAAAATAGGTTGGGGATGAGCCAGCTAGGAATCAGTACGGTCGGTACTGTGATACTTAAGCCCAAGGAGCATAAACATTTAAATTGGTGGAGTGAAGCATACTTGGGTGCTTACATATGGAGGGAGGTAAACATCTGATAACAGAGCAGAAAATCAGGCTCACTGAGCATGGCAGTATAGAAGAAAGGTGAGGCCCATGTCGGCAGGACTACTAGTGTCTTGGTCTTCACTCTGTATCCAAGTCCGAGCCATAGGCAGAGTCCAATAATTGCTAGTTGAATGAATGAGAGCAGGTGGGTAGGATGCTTTTCCTCTAGGGAACTGCTAGGTATGTTTTTGTGCCTTGTGATGAAGTCTGTAATGTAGACCATGTGAGGAGACCAAGAAATGGGGACCCATGAAATTCAGGGAGAATAAACAGTTGAGATTAAGAAGTCAAAGAGCTATTACCAGATTCTAAAACTACTAAATGGAGTGAACAGGAGTGTGAGTGTAGAGGGAAAATAAAATTCAGTGGCCAGCAGAAATAAGTATCTTTTTTTTTTTTTGAGACAGAGTCTCACTTTGTAGTTCAGGCTGATCCTGAACTCAGCCTCAAAATCAGCAATCCTCCTGCCTCGTCCTCCCAAGTGCTGGGATTACAGGCATGAGCCACCATGCCTGGCACTGTGGTATGTGGTACTGGTTGCTGATGGTGAGTCACCATGCCTGGCTTTGTTGGATGTGGTTATCAGGGATTGAACATGGGACCTTACACTTGCAAGGTAGGCACTGAAACCACTGAGATAAATCCCCAGGCCCCTATGAAATCGGTAATCTTGAACGAGTAGTAGTAGAGATTATTTAGAAGTGAAGTGGTATCATCACTTATAAGTGAAGAAACTTAGGGCAGGAGGGGACTGTGTCAGACAGCTCTGGATTGCTGGCAGCTGCAAAGGTGAGAAGTTCTAGAAGGTCGTTCTAGAAGGGCGCACGACTCCGTACCAGACACCAGAGGTTACCCACATCTCTGTGACTTAAAATTTGTTCTCCACTTTCCCAAGACAGATCAAGCTTATAGGAGACATTGATTTTATTCCTGTCCCCAAGTAGGTGGCTATCCCCATCTGGCCTGGAAAATTCCTTCTCTTTACAGAAGAGGGACTGTGGAGAGGACTAAACAAGCAGGTTTAGGGGAGAGCATTGCAGAGAGTGAGATGGGATGCAGCGAAGAAGGCACCGTGTTCTATTTTCTTTTTGATTGAAGCCAGCCTTAAGCATACAGGAGACCCACAGCTACATATGTAGCCCATTTAATTTTATCTTGAGACAAAATCTCACTAAATTGTCCAGACTGGCTTAGAATTTGTGATCCACCTGCCTCAGCCTTTTGAGCATTTGGGATTATATACATGGAGCTATATACATGTGCCTCCATATTTAAGCACCTGTCTAAGTACACTTCAGAGCCAGGTTATGTTTTTTTTTTTTTTTTTTTTTTTTTTAGTTTTTCACTGAGACAAGGTGTAGTTCAGGCTGGTCCTGAGCTCAGCCTGGAATTTAGCAATCCTCCCATCTCTGCCTCCTGAGTGTTGGGATTACAGGTGTGAGCTGCCACACCCGGCACTGTGGTATGTGGTACTGATTGCTGGTGGGTGTGGGGCACCACACTCAGCATGGCTGTATGTGATTACCAGGGATCAAACCCAGGCCCTTGCACTTGCAAGGCAGGTGATGGAACCATTGAGCTAAATCCCCAGCCCATCCAGGTTACCTTTTGATGAAGGAAAATATTTGAGAGACAGAGAATGTAATCCCTGATTTCTTGAAACAAATATGTAGGCATAATTATGAATTTTCTTTTAAAAGCAACAATACTAAACAAATATACTCAAACAACACAATAATGTCTTATCAAATGAAATAAACTTTATATATGTTTTTCAGGTCACTTCCAAATTCATACATCTAGATTTCCTCATATATTTTTAAAAATTACAACAATTCAGGAAGACTTCCAAATTATTATGTCTGGTATTCCATTAAGTATTAGAGAACAAAAAATGGATATAAGAATGGGTTTATGTGAGATAAAAACCAACATGTACTACAGTGGAAAAAATTTTGACACTGTTGGCGTCAAACTGTAATGTTATATAAACTCTCCTTGGTGATCTGTATAAAGGAGGTAGAGAAAAATGAGACATTTAGCTCATTTTCAGCTGGTAAAGAATTAGTCCTTAAAGCATTCCAGCTTTGGCTCCCCATCCAGCTGAATATGTACCACAGGGAGCATGTTTCTCCTTCTGATCACTGACTCAGGTCTATGCTGTCCTCCTGTGTGCTCAGTCCTTGTCCCCTCTTCTGGAGAAGTGACATGACTGTTGGCATCATGAAACAGGTTTCCCTCAAGATGCCTTTGTCAGAGTGATTCCTTAACCAGTATAGCTGCCAGCGTTTGCTTTTGCACACTGAGCCCAAACTTTGCTGCACAGATTGCAGCGGATTCTGCTAATAATCTTTGTATCTATGCCCAGTGCTGGCTCCCAGAAATTTTGAAATAATATTTGTGGGATGTAACCTAAACATGGAGATTTTCTAAATTCCCCGGATGATTCTCCTGTGTAGCAGAATTTGGGACCTGCTGTGCTATGCTACCATGTAAGGAGTTTAAGTAACCTGAGCCGCTCTCTGAGGACGGGCCAGTCCTTATGATGGGGACATGCCTATGACACTGCACTGTAGTGCGCACAGCAAGCACCAGGAGATGTACCAGTGACACCATCTACTTAATTTTTACTATAGTATTTTCAGTTCATAATTTATTTAATCCTATGAGTCTTAGCTGTGGGCTAAACGCTTTCTCTTTCTTCTTGGCATTAAAACCTTTCACATATTTTTGTAAATTTATCTCTTCACTGTGCCATCTCTTGACAGGTTCTTTCTAGGTATTTAAGCTCTTGCTCCTTTTTTGCATGAGTGAAGCCCTGAAGGCTCCTATTTCTATACTTTGCCAGATCTCCTGTTCCCAGCTTCTTGTGTGTCCGCTTTGAGCATTATAGAGGACTCAGGAGGCAGTGAGGAAGTACCATCTTTTGCCTGGGTGCCCAGGGCACGTCAGCACCGACCTGCCTCCTGCTCACGTCACCGGAAACGAGTCTCTAATCTGTTGTTTTCCATTATCATCCCAAGGTCTCTCCACATTTCTCCACTTGTTCCGCTTTGGCACTTTCCAGACTTCTCTATTATTGAATAACTGTGCAGAAAGAATTTCCCCAGAGGCAATGGACTGCATTTTTTTTTTTAAGATTTAACAAATGTTCTATTTATTAATGAACTACATGGGCAGTTTGTGCCAGGATTGGCTGTTTTTACAACACTCCCTCTTGCTTTGCCATGGTATTATTTGAAATAAGACTTAATATGCCTTGAACTCCATTTTATAGACTATTAGTGTATTAAATGGTGAAAGAACCAGGGTAACAATAGCCTTAAACCAAAAAATGTAAAGTTTTAAAAGTTGTTTTACACACAATTCTACCTAATGACTGTGTTTCATTTACTTGCCTTTCTGGCTATAAAAATAAGTAATTGAGAATAATTTTGAAATTTTTTTCTATAAGATGAAATTTATTGACCCAGTTTTGGTGGCCACACACCAGTAATCCCAGTGCTCTGGGAGGCAGACTCAAGAAGATTACAAAGTTGAGCCCCTGGGAAATGTAGTGATTTAGCAAGACTCTGTCTTGAAACAACAAACAAAAAGAAAAGAGTACTAGAGATTTAGTTCAGTGAGAAGGTCCTGGCGACAATCCCTGCCACTACAAGTGCACAAACACACACACACACACACACATACACACACACACACACACACACCCCAATTTCTTTCTCAGAGTGATTTTTATTTGGATCAAGCCTTGGGTAAAGTGTGCACCACTCTGCTTCTACATGAAGTCCCTTACTCATCATATTGTCCATGCTTACGATACAGTGGTTGCTTCTCTTGTTTTTTATTTTCTATTTTCTAAAAATCATATTTATTTATTAGTATCATGTATACTTGTCAGTTCTCTTGAATTAGAATGAATTTATATGTTGATCTAATTTTCAAGCAGACTCTTCTGAAATCTCTATAGAGTTTACCAAGCATTTTGAAATATTTAGGAAAATTTATTTTATATTAAACATATTGTTGTCTGTCAAATATAACATTACTAAGGTCTTCAGGAAAAAAATTTCGAGTAATTATAGTCTGAACTTTTTTTTTTTTGAAACAGGGTCTCACTTTGTAGTTCAGGCTGGCTCTGAGCTCAGCCTAGAACTCACATCACAGCAATCCTCCCGCCTCTGCCTCCCAGTGCTGGGATTACAGGCACTGTGGTGTGTGGTACTGGTTGCTGCTGGGCGTGAGTCTCCACACCCAGTATTGTATGTGGTTACTGGGGACTGAACCTGGGCCTTTGTACTTGCTAGACATGCACCAGAACCACTGAGCTAAATCCCCGGCCCCAGTCTGAACTTTTTAAAAGAAAGAATTAGTTTCTTTCAGGGAGATTTTTTTAAAAATCAGGAATGAAGGCCAGGGACTAGGCTCAGTGGTTTTAGCGTCCACCTGGCAAGTGCAAGGTCCCAAGTTTTATCCCAATACCACATACCACAATGCCAGGAGTGATAGGTCACGATTGTAATCCCAGCACATTACCACATACCACAGTGTTGGGTGTGGTGGCTCACACCTGTAATCCCAGCATTTTGGAGGCAGATGCAGGAGGACTGCTGTGAGTTTGAGGCTAACCTGGGCTACATAGTGAGTTCAAGTCCAGCCTAAGTGAGAGACCCTGTCTCAAAAAACTAAAGAAAAAAAAATCAGAAATAAAATTATGTACAGTTATGTTGATGTAACTTTTGCCAATATTTTCATATATTTTAAGTCTTTTGAAATTTTTAATGATATAAATTTTAAACATAGAAAAATCAAAATACTAGCACAAGGGGCACTCAAGAACCTACGATGGAGATTCAACTGGTATAAGATCTTTGCAATAAATGTTTCATATGTCTCTCTGTCTCTGCCTATCTATAAATCTCTTTGTCTCTCTGTGTCAAGTATTTTAACATCAAAAAAGATATTCTTATATCACCACATATTTTCATAAAAATGAATAATTCCTCAATGTAGCCTAATACTCAGACCATATTTAAAGTACTCCCAAATTTCCCCAAAAGTCTCTTAAAACAGTTGTTTTCTTTTTTAAGTTCAGGATACAATCAAGGAGGGCCTTTGAGTTATTTCTTTGATCTTTTTCATGGCATTGTTTTTTAAAAGACCACCCATATTCTGGGAGTAATTATTTCCTTACAGGAACCTTGACCTTGTTTTTCTGTTTTCTGAATTATCTATAAACTTGAAATAAGGATATTTAGGGTAATGTTTTTGGTGAAGTGGTTACCTAGGTGATGCTGGATAGTTTATAGTGGTCTGTACTGTGAGGCATATGGTATAACATGGTTCTAATAAGAACAACTTTGTTTGTCCCTCTAACTAAAGTGATACAAGCACATCACCCTCTCCGCTTGTAACTGGCAGCATGCTACCTGTGGATATCTCATCAATCATTGACCTTGTTAGATGCAAACCTAAAAGTTTTAGCATCCTTTGAGATTCTTGCTTGAATTACTTCATTAGGGACTAAAATTGCCAACATTTCTAACTCTATTTGGTCTGTATTGATTAGCTGGAGTTGTTAAAAAAAGCTTTTCTTGGGCCGGGGATTTAGATCAGTGGTTCCGGCTTCTGTCTTGCAAGTGCAAGGACCTGGGTTCGATCCCCGGTAACCACATAACAATAGTGGGTGTGGAGACACATCCCCAGTAGCAACCAGTACCACATAACACAGTGCAGGGTGTGGTGGCTCACGCCTGTAATCCCAGCACTCGGGAGGCAGAGGCGGGAGGATTGCTGTGATGTGAGTTTGAGGCTGAGCTCAGGGCCAGTCTGAACTACAAAGTGAGACCCTGTCTCAAAAAAAAAAAAAAAAAAAAAAAAAAGCTTTTCTTTATGAACTTAGATTTATCCTTAAAAGGAAGTACAAAGGCATAATAATTTCTCAGTATTTATGACATTTTCAGAATAATTAGTGAAATATTGCATATTTTTACAATGCAAATTTGACATGATAATACATACACCCTTTCTATACTTGTATTTAATTAATAGAGTTAGCATTTCCTTCCATCTTGGAAATACTGAGCTATAATAACTTGAAAATATTTCCTTTCATGACTATACACAAGTTTTGTATGATTTTTATGGTTTAGAAAATAATGTGACTGAATCTTTGTTTAAATTTTGGACCATTTCCTTAAGGAAGAGTCTATTTTCTTAAAATCCAAAGTAAGCATATGACTGTGTAAAGTTCTCTGGTAGCAACTTGCTCATAGGTCTAGAATGGCCTTCACTGAATGGTGTTGACTCCCTTTCTCTAGATCTAATACCGATCAAGTTTACGGTTTGCATCATGCTGCTTTACATTTTGACTACACTTTAATTTGCATGTTCTCTTTTCCAGCCACCTCAGAAGCCCATCTAGGTCAGATATTGTGTTTTTTATTTCTCTGTATGTTCTTAATATCATGCATTAGGTTTTACTCATCACAGATATTGAAGAAATAGTTGTTGATGACAATGACAGTGATATTTTACTTTATTGTGACAAAATTTAATAGGCTTAAAGTGATTAGAG
>PVIR01029482.1:0-21062 GCA_004026965.1 Petromus typicus | reverse complement strand
GGGGGGGGGGGTCTCTGTCCTTGCTGAAGTATGTGTCTATGATAATGCCAGGAATATTGGAAGGTGATACTTTCCCAAAAGAGACAGAACGTTGAGAGAATTTTCTAAGCAGAGTAAACTATGGAAGCAGAGGATTTGGGGCAAAGGGCATAATGGTCCATGGGGGCTTTTCCTCAGATAGCAAGGCAGATAGAGCTGGGTTCAAATCATCATTTTCTGAGAGCAGGTGGATCTTCCCACAATTTGCCTTATCATTTGATTTTTTTCTTATCTTTATTGGTACATTAAATATACACATCATGATTGCACTCCATAATGGGGATTTGTACCAGTATAAGACACAACTTAATTCTCATTTTTTCCCATAGCCCCACCCACCCTACCACCCCCCCATATATATAAAATTTGTTTCCTTACTTTTTTGTTACAATCTCAACATTGTCATTTGATTTTTAATTTAGACTTTTACTGTTAGCTTTAGCAAATCTAAGATGAAATAAAAGAGGGTGTTTTCTATTACAAAACAATGGTAATGATGGGGATATTAAATGTTGTAGATGATAATAAAAATGAAGTGACATACACATGTTCATGTACAGGGTACTTGCAGCTCCTCAGAGTTTGTCAATTTTGTTGGCTAATTTTACATGTCATAGGGTACCCAGGCATTTAGTTAAATACTTTTCTGGGTGTCACTGTGGAGTTCTTTTGGGGGAGAGTCATGCTGGAAACAGTGGACTGAATGGCTCAGGAAATGTGCAGATTAACCCCTATTGTGCATGACCCTTACTCATGCAGTCAACTGCGTGCCTGAATGGGACCCACTAAGCTGTCTGAGAGGGCTCTCCTGCCTGACTGCTTACAGAGATGTTGGTCTTCTCCAGTTCTTGGACTGATATCCTCCATGGAGCTCCAGCTTCTTGACTATAGATCTGGAGACTTCTCAGTCATGTGGGTCAATTCTGTATGATAACTTGGTCTCTCTCTCTTCTCCCCATGGATATAATCTCTTGTGAATTCTGTTCCTTTTGACAACCTTAGTGCACACAGTTCTGATACTGTATGTTTTCTTTCATTTTCCTCAACATATATATGCCCTGTGGTCTTGTTTGAAGCTGTATTCTTAGAGACCTCGGTATACTGTTGGGCTAGTTAAGTTCTAGTATTGCATCTAGATTGTAGATTGATTTTTGATCATTATACATATCATCATTCAATGGTTTATGATTAAACTTCTTTGCCCCAGCACCCTGGATTCAGATCCTGACCCTACTACCTGTCTCATGCCTGTGATCTGGGCAAGTTACTTGATGTGTCAGGACTACAGTTCACCTTGCGCTGGTCATTGCTTCACAGGCTTACTTCTGACACAGATAGACAGGTAGACAGGTTCAGGAAATGTCCAGTTATAGCCATCACCAGGCTTTCTGCATCCATACAACTGCTACCCACAAGGGTATAACTAGTACTGTCCCTTTCATTTTGTTTTTTACTCTTATCACTTTGAAGAAGGTTTTTAAGTGAATTCATTTCATTTCATTGATTTTTGTCATTGTTTTTACTATCTGTCTTTCCGTAAGATACCATTCATAAACTGTTGTGGATGATGCTTACCTTGTCTGCTTCCCAGAGATGCCTCCATTCCGTTTGCTTCTGTCAGTTTCACAGACTCAGTGTCCCACCAATGACTTCACTCTCTTTTTATCAACTTTTCCAGATTTCCAATTAAGAAATCTTTGATATTATAAATTTTTGTTTGGCGGCAGTGGGGATTAAACCCAGGATCAGTGCATTTTCCAACTGAGCTATATCCACAATCCTCTAAAATTTCTTTTTGAGATAGGATCTCTCCAAGTTGCTAAGTTGTGCAGGCTGAACTTAAAACTTCAGATCCTCCTACCTCTGCCTCCCAGAATTCTGGAATAACAGATGTGTGCCTGCACACAGCTCAATTAAGAAATCTTAAAACAAATTTTGTTTTTACTTTGTCCTTACTTCGGGATATTATTTAGCCTTAGATTTCAGAAAAAAATAGCTGCAAAATAACCACCATCCCTATTATCCAAAGTGCCAGTTATGGTCCTTCAGAAAATGATGTTCACTATACTAACCACATATTTCATGCAAGTAACTCAGTTGAAATTAAAATGGAGCTTGGAGCTTCTGGAGGCTTCGAGGCATGTTTCTGTCCAGGAAGTCGACGGAAACATGACCCTGTGGATGGAAGAGAAGGGATATAGACCCAAGATTAGAGCTGGAAGTAAAGGGTAAAATCTGATAGATATTGTCCTTTACAAAAGCAGGAAAAGGAATCTTTAGGGAAAACAACACAACAAACGGGGCCTTAGTGACGTCATTCTGAGGGATTACTGAGAAGCAGATGCGGCACCCACAGGTCAGATTGCATCCTCCTTCACCTCTGCTCAGCCCAAGGGTAATTTAAGATCCCCCTGGGACAGGACCTCCCTGTCCTGTTCACAGTGGTCCTGTCAGTTTGTCTCTTAGGGTCCAGGTTTCAGTATGGTAGATGTGGGCTGTGAACACCAGATACATGCCTCTTGGCAAAGTGGTGCTCTGGTGCTGCCATGACCCTACCCACTTTCCTCAACTGAGGAGGGAAGAGCTCTCCACCCAGGCGCGCTCCCCAAACTGGCCTGGAGTTTTTGCTGGGAATGAGAGTATGTGAAGCACCCAGGTGAATGACCACCCAGCACACTGAGGATTCCATCTTACTCAATTTCATTCTGTAGAAAAAGAGCCCAGGGGGAAAAAAAAACAACTGTTTCCTGATTGGTGCTCAGTGGGAAGTATATTTTTAAAAGAGAAGATTATTTTTAAGCCTTACTTTTATTAGTCTTTTGATTCCAGGCCCCCAAAATGGGTCAGCTCCTCCCATACGCTGAAAGTATTTGTAGGAAGTTGTTGAATAAATGCAGTCAGTAATTCAGCACTTGGAGTCCTGACCTGTGCTTATCCTCTGCTACACCGAAGAGATGACTTTGTTCTTAGCCTGTTTTTGATCACTGAGATTCTCTGACCTCTCCATCCCAGGTTAGGCAGTCATGAGCCCCGGAGGAATTCTCAGACTCAATCTGTAGTTATTTTAAGAACTGCAATTACATAAGGAAAGCTCTTTTTAGAATCCCTTCTTGGGGTCAGTGCCACACAGGACATCCTCAGGATTGCTGACACGAGCATGCGCGCAGCCTCTGATGTTTAGTCCTTCCTGATTAGGGCCCCAGAGGCTGCTGCCATGGGAACAGAGTGCAGGTCATCTGGCCCATCCACTCCGCACAGCCACTGGGCCCAGCACTGAGGGAGAGGCCGAGGCAGCATCCCTCTTTAGTTATAAGAAACAACCAGTTCCAATCTGCTAGAGTCCATCTGAAGTAAGGCAGGTAGCATGTAACTAAAGGACGGAAGTACAGCACCAGGTATGGCTGGTCCACAGCTCTTCCCTTTTCTCCCAGCTCCACTTTGCTCAGTGCGGGCTGACTTTCCCCCAGGCCAGGCCTTCTCTGCGTGACATCCCCTGGCCACTCCAGACAGTGGGATTTCTGATGAAGTCCTTTTAAAAGAAATGTATCTTTGTGCCACAGTCTCCCAGGTTTTGATTAAAACCTCATTGGACTTATCTGGGCCAAATGCCGCTTTTGCTTGACACCTTAGATGAAAATAGGCAGTGCTTCAGTTAGTCAGCCCAAATCTCATACTATCTTACTTCCTTCCTCTTCACTGAGACACAGTGCCTAACACTCCCCAGTTGGAGGAGGAAAGGTTTATTTTGGCTTTCTGTTTGCAGAGGTTTCCGTCCACATTTGGCTGGCTCCAGGGCAGGCCAGCATGGCAGAGGAGAAACAGTCCAGGGCAAGGCAGACAGGAAGTAGGGAGCCATCAAGAGAGGCGGGAGGATATACAGAGTCTGTCAAAAAATGTGTACATCAGGAAAAGAAAAATTTGGATAAATATTTTATACTAAATTAATGAGACATCATGAAATTAATACAAATTACATTTGTCTCCTTGAATTAGAAGAAATACTCAGAGTGGTGGCCATTTATCCAGACATGTATTAGTATAGTGAACTGCTAAAGTATGTATACATTTTTTGGTAGATTCTGTCTGTCTGTCTACATGCCATACTCAGTGTAGCCTGTCTCTTCCCACCATACTTCACCGCCCAACATCATACTCAGCGATAAACCCTTAGTAGACTAATCCAGGGTCACACACGAGGTTCCAGTATTGCACACTCATGATCTGTCACCTCCTGAAAGCCCACCTTGGAGTGCACGAGGCTTTGGGGTCATCTAGATAGAAGCCTTAATAGTTTCCATTCATATAGTCGGTGTTACTCACTGAGCAGCGTGAACAGGAACGGCAAGGGAATGCCCAGCTCTCAGGTAGAACCTTGGCCTTCTGTTCTATCTTACTGTCTTTTGCTGTAATAAAGCACCTAAGACTGAGTGACTTTAAGGAAAAATTTTGTTTAGCTCATGGTTCTAGAGTCAGGGAAGTTCGAAGTCCAGCAGCTCGGTATGCTGAAGCCCATACTTCATGGGCTTCAACTCATGGCAGAGAGCAGACAAAACACATAACCTTGCTTTGTAGCACCCTGGGTCTGATGTTAACTCGATGTCAGAGTTAGGCCAGACCCACTGAGAGCTCACTTCTGCAAGACTCTCCGATTGGGCCCCGCACCCCAGCACTGCCTGAGACTCAGTGAGGAATCAAGCTTCCAGCAAGTGAGCTTGTGGCAGCTGCATCATGTCTGCAGCCCCTCTAAACAAAGAGCAAGGATGTTCAGGGACTAACAATCCCATGACAAATTACATGATTAGGTAAAAAAAAAAACAAGTCATTATGAGTATCCCACTGGATTTCCGGGATTGAAGGAGAATGCACTACCCTCACACCCCTAAATCTCATGCAATCTCCAGAAGCCACAGGAAAGTCAGCAGAAAAGCAAACTCTTCCTGCTCCCACCTTCTTGTCCTGCCTGTCCAGAGTTCGGAAGGCTGAGACTGCAGTCAGAGTATAGTCTTGTCTGAATTATATTCAACATGGGAAAAACTGTTATGTTGCTTTGTCCCTGGTGCATTGTTGGTGTAGATATATTAAAGTCAGTGGAATTAGGGAAAGTGGAATGAGGAAAATTCTAAAAGGGAAGAGCCATTTAGAAAAGCTTTTCTTGAGAGAAGGGTATGTCTCCTGTTCCTTTCTGTATTCTCATTTCACTAAGCACAGAACTGGAGACTCAATAATGACTGAACTAATCCTTACCCACCTATTAGATTTTGACTGTATTCTGGGCACTATAAAGCTTTCTTTCAAACCCTAACTCATTTCACGGATAACACCCCTCAAAAGGAACTGAAAGTTTTAATTTCCATTTTACAGGTGGGGAAAGACATTGCCCAGGTAGTAAATATAACAGACAGGATGCAAGCGCAGGAGTGTGAGCCCAGAGCCTCCCCGGAACACATATTCATTCTCACAGACATAATGTGGAAGGAGATCTAGCTGTGTGACTGACGTGTATCTTCGGCATGCTGTGCTGGGAGCAGGATGGTAGACTTGCACTGCCCCGGGTACCCTGGCTACATGTGGATGTTTAAATTAAAATACATTGAAATGAAATTTGAAGTTTATTTCTTTGTCACAGCAGTCATCTTTCCAGTGCTCAGTAGCCATATATAGAGAGTACTGATACCAAACCAGTCCCTCCTCACAGGAAATTCTACTGGGTGTAGTGGTAGATAACTGTGAATGTCATTTCTGGTCTCAAGAGGGTGAGAACTGACTGCCTTCCAGATATTATCCCAAGCCAAAGCAGCTGTCTCTGTATGCGCTCTCCTCCACTGTCACAAGGAGCAGTTGTGCCCTTCATGGGCCCCACATTTACAGGTACAGGTGTGTGTAACACCTGGATGGTGGCTATAGGCAGGAGTCAGTAGCTCATAACCATCCAGATGTGGTGGCAAGCTAGGGAAGAGGATTAAAAGTTTGAGCATAGCATAGACATGGTGAGATTCTGCCTTAAAATTTAAAAAAGGCTCAGTGTGAGGGTGGTAGATTTAATACCCAGCACTGCCAAAATAATCAAACAAGCTTCGTAATTGCTATCCCTTCCCAAGTCCTATTTGGACTCTCCAGGGAGGAAATCTGGCTGTGTGTTTGGCAATAGACCCTGGAAAACGTGGGGCTGGACAAAAACTCATGAGTGTGACCCCACTAGATGTTATCTGTGTGGAGAAAAGTCCAGGCTTTGGAGACAAATTGACTTGGCATCTGACTCCCAGATCTCTGTATATCTACAACAGGACTGCAGAAAGTGTCTGAAACCCTACTGTCCACCTACAAAGTGGGTTAAGACCACTCACCTCATAGGGCAGCTGCTGTAAGTCACTGTTGTGAGAATCATATAGCTCAGATGGCTCATAGCTCTTGCACTTCTGCTTAAAGGATGCAAGACAGTAGTACCTTGAGCCAGTTCTCAGTGGACATCATCCCCTCCCTAGCTAGTGTCCAGGACACAGAATTGTATTTAGGAGACTTTATGGTGTCACCTTTAGTCCTAGACCACAGCTTCAGAAACATGGGGATGAATTTTATTATCATGTAATGTTTTATGGACTTGTAATGTTTCAGTCATTGCGAGAATGATCATGAACAATTCCTCTCATCCTTCTGAACACAAGAGCCAGGCTTTGGTGCTTCTTAACTGGAGACTTGGAGCTTAGAGAAGGAAACTACAAAACAGAGAAGGAAATTTTGGTGTTGGAAAATGACTAGCACTTTTTGTAGCAGTGTACATGATACATCTCTGGAGAAGTTTTCCAGCTACTTTCACCATATTACATACATCATTCTTCATATTAAAATTGTTTTGACCATAATCTTATAAAAAGTCTAGGCTAGGAATGGCCTTAGCCTGGAGCTGGGGTAAACTGATCCTGCCCCAACCTGATGAAGTACAGCCTGGCCTCCATTCTTGAGCTGGGATGACAGACGAACACAGTTATATGCCATACCCTTCTGTTCCACAGTGGATTTCCTGTACACACAGCGGTGGTCCTGTGCACTCTATCACCTGAGGATGGGTGACCTGCCCTAAAAATGGGCATTCAGAGCATATCTCCATTGTTAAGTGACAAACGCCTATAATCTCTCCTGGCTGGCCTTAAAGACAGTGGGTGGACAGTGAGATGCCATAGAAGCTTGTGAAACCACAAAGCAGGGAAACATATTTTGCTGCTTTCTTCCTTATGTGTCTCAGAGTTGAGTTGGAGGAAATTTCTGTACCTGTGTCTGGGTCTGTCTGCTGTTCTTTGATCTTTCGTTGTACTCTGAGGTGCAGAGGAATCAGGTGTTTATATGTTGTTCATTCTGCGGCCTGCAGGCTCCCGAGTGCCTGCCTCTGAACTGCCCACAAGCGAGCGCTGGTGTTCTCAACCTTTTTAATAGTCTTAGTTCTGGCACACAGGCCTGTATTTATGTCTCAGACATGGTAAATCAGCCTTGGCAAGAACAGGAGGCTCAGAGGAAGAAGACAAGTAGCAACTAAATGGGGTGACCTTGAAGAAGAGCTCTAGTTTAAACAGAATTCCCATTAGCCACAGCCACTTTACAAATAATAACCTTTAGTTATTTAGACTGTTTACCTCTATACCTAGATTGAAATGTGGGTTACTCCTTTGAATCGGTAATCTAATTTTGGGGTATCTCTCCTAGAAATAAATCATCTATTCATAAATATGTATAAATGTAGACTTTTAATACCTATATGTATAGAGTTATATCTACATATATATTATAAAATTGTCATGATAGAAAACAAAGCTAGAAACAGCCTGTCAGTAGAGGGATGGTTGCTTAATTGTGACACGTTTATACCATGCTGAGTACCAGAATACAGTCAATTTAGATCAGTATGTATTGGCCCAAGAATCTTTATGATGTAATTTTCAGTTGAAAAATAGCTGAATAGATGAAAATGATCCCATTTTTGTAAAATATTGTGTCAAGACTTACGTGTGGGAATTCACTCTTATGTCTGAAAGAGCACTGATGACCATGCACAAGCGGATCCACTACCTGTTGGGCTGGCCCCAGGGAGACGTGGGGCAGGGTGCCTCCAAGGAAAGGCGTATTACTACCTTTTGTTCAACTCTCTGTGATATGTATATACCACATTTATGCATTAAAAATGTCCATCAAATAATTCGATGATAGACATGGGGTGGTAAACTTTACAGGAAAGGTTATGGCTTTGTGTGGCTCCTGGCAAGGACAGCACAAGTACTGTTGAGCCAAGTCTTATCTTCTGAACCAAAATTTCATGACTGAAGATAATGCAAAATCCCAAGAAAAGGCAGGAGATGAGATTTTGTCAATTAAAGCTCTCCACTGACCATAGAATTGGCTTTTCAGAGTGGTCAGATCTAGATCGGTTGGTCCTGGGGTTAAGGATGTGTGGTACTGGATTAGTCCAGTAATTAGTTTATCAGAAGCTGGGTATTATGATAGGAAGGCCTAACCTGGATGTAGGTGGCACCTACCAAAAGGATGTGTAGCTGGAATGGAATAAAAGGGAAAGGAGGCTCCCTGTCCACTGCTTCCCTCCTACCCTGCTATGGACTGTTTCCCCTCAGCCATGCTGTCCTGCCTTGGAGCCAGCTGAGATTATAGACTGAGATCCCAAAAAACTTGAGCTAAGTTAAAATTTTTTCCTTAAACTTGTGGGCATCACCTATTTTGTCCCAGCAACAAGAAAAGTAACTATGACACTAAGGCATGTGTAATATGATAAGTTTATGGCTATTGGCTCTTGAAATCAGGCATGGCACTTATGGCTAAGGTACATCCTTAAAGCTAAGGCAATCTGAAGCACTAGGCTGAATATTGCATACTCATGAATAGCTGTCCTGTATCCCAAAATAACAAGTACTGACAATACCAACACAAACTTGCTAACAGGACTCCTATGGATAAAGTTCCTTGACTGGGAACCGAAGTCACATTTGTGTTTTCCTTTTCTCTTGTAACCCCCCCTGCTTGTTGTAAATGATGGTTGCTATGGTTACAGATGAGAATATTGAATTGGAAGAACACTAACAAAAGACTGGATATTAAAGGGTATTTTAAGTTGACTTTTTACTTTTACAATAATATGAGATCTCAGAAAAGTTGCAAAGATGGTACAGAAAGTTCCAGCACAGCCTTCATTCAGTTGTACATCGCACATCGTCATGGAATATTTGTCAAACTGACAATGGCCTATTATTCATACCTAATTAGGCCTCAAGACTTTATTTGGATTTCAACAGTTTTTGCATTAATATCCTTTTTTTGGAATCCAACTATGGGAATGATGCTGCATCTAGTTATTACACCTCTTCAGTCTCCAGTTTTGGTCTCAAGGCTCCACCTTCTGTGACACTGTCAAAATCTTTCTGAAGGCTCTCAGTCTGCACAGAATTTTGTCAGTGTTTTCTCCTGTGAGCTGAGTCAGAGTGGTTACATTATTGCTTTCTTTTGCACTTTTAGTGGATCTTATGAGGACAAAATGCCCAAGACATCTCAAAATGTCTCATGTCCTCACAATATGTTTCTGGTTTTGGTCTTCTTTGTATTAATTGCTTGAGTTCAGAAAATGAGGAAGAATGGAATGATTTTAGGCAGAGACGTCTCTCTCTTCAATGCATAGTCTTGGTTCTGGTTTAAGTAGTTTTACAAATAACTTAAATTGCTACTTCCAAGATATTCAAACAGTTTTACTACCATGGCATATTGTATGAACTTGTTCCTCTACCTCTGTTTCTACCTTCAGGGTTTTATAAGTAGATAGATTCCTGTTACAAGGGTCTTTAAACAACCCATTTGTTCCCTGCCACAAACTCCTCAGCCCCATCTGCTGTCTCAGCTCCCTGCTCTCTAAGTACCTAAATCCTTGTTGCGGTAGAATATTCTGGTTCATCTAGGTGTTAGATTTTTGTCCTCACTTTGCCATACAATTTGTTTGAGTTCTGAGCTGAGCTTTGTTTAGGGATATTTTCTCTTCTCACTGAATGAAAGCACGTATACATGTTGAAGGCAGAGCCATCAGAACTCAAGTTGGGCTCTGCAACTGCTATATGACCTCAGGTGAGTTGTCTACCTTCTTCCAGATTCCATTCCTCATCTAAAATGTGGAAGAGATGGTTTGACTCCTAGATTTTATTTTCAAAGTCCTTAATATTTTATAAGCTCCCTTTTTGTAGCTATTTGCTCTTACCCCAAGGCTAGCCAGGAATGAAGCAATCTAAAAGCAGAGAAAGCTACTTGTAGGTCTCAAAGAGGTAGGGTAAGGGGAGGAGTGACTGTTAGCCATTTGTTTACAAAGGATTGGATACCTGGAGAGGTATTAGGGCTGCCTACCTGGTTGGCAGATGGGAATGATATTCTGCAGTTAATTGGGAAATTGTCATCAGATCTTCTCTATCACTGTTTTTTGTTTTGTTTTGTTTGGTAGTAGTAGTGAGGTCAGCTAATGCCTACACACTGAGCTGCATCTCCAGTGCTTATTTTTAACTTTTCTATTTTGATTCAGGATCTCCCTAAGTTACTAAGTTAGTAACTATGCTGGAGTGTGTGATTCTCTTGCCTCAGCTTCCCAAAGGACTGGGATTACAGTTGTGCACCACAATGCCTAGCTAGATTTGCTCCATTTTCTGGAATCATGCAGCCAGTTTTTAGTCCACTGTTATTAAAATAGACATGGAATTGGAAGCAATGATGGGATTTCTGCACCCTGGGTTTGGAGTCTGTCCTTAGGGTGTGGGTCTCTTCACCCCTGTGTCCATGAGACCAGTCTACCCATCTTTTTACTTTGACACTTTCCTTGCCAAAAACTCCATAAAATCAAACTATAGATCCTTTCTGAGATTCCACACATATTTAATATTTTGACTATATTTTTATAACTATATTTTGGTCATTTTTTCTGGTGGTTTATAAAAGTGAACTTAAGCTAAAACCTATAGTCTAAAAATATATTTGACTTTTTACATTATTATTTTCCATCTAAGAACCCATATTCAGAGAGTATTTTCATAGCTCTCCTAACAGAGGTCGAGGCATTACAAATTTTGCGAAAAGTAACAAGGTGAGCTCCTGGGGCTGTGGACCAATTGCCTGATGCTCTCTGTGGCAGGGAGTGTGTCAGCGGCGATGCTGACACCTTGCACAAAGTGTCTGCTACAGTATTTAATACACAGGCATGCTAACAAGCTCTACCCTGCTTCTTAGCTAACATGTACCGACCTGCTGATCGGAGTTTACAGTTGTCCAGCGCAGTAGCACCATTTTCTCCTGCAAGTGCAGAGTGAATCACTAGTAATGAGTGTGGTTTTGGGGACCTGTAGTGAGTCTAACAGTAAGGACCCTCTGAGCAGTCAAGAGTCATGAACTTTTCATTATTTCATCACAGAAACTGGTACAGGGCCAGGCACAGGCTAGATGGCTCATCGGATCTTGACAAGAAGAAACAAATAAATATGAAAGGTTGTGATGAAAATACTATATACGAATAAGAATACATCCAAATGCCAGAGAAATAATCAGCAATATTAGGCGATCTTATGGGAGATGACTGAGGCACATGAAAACTTACAAGGATGAGGTGAGAGAGGAGAGAAGTTGGCTTGACAAACAGCCAGTGTACATCTAGGGAGCTACCTTTCCCATTTGGCAGCTCCTTATTGAACACATACTACATTCCTGGGCCTGTTGTAGGTGTGTGATAAAAAGCAAATATTTCATAGGCTTTCGAGGGAAACCAGAGTTTGTGGTACAGAGACTTGGGAGACATCATTAAACTAAGAAAAGTATCCTGTTCTTAGTGGGTATACACACTGCTGGGGAGGGGCAGACAAACAATAAGCCCAAGAAAAAAAATCACAGAACCTGCAGGAAAGCTGTAAGTGTTGTGGAAAAGAGGAAAAAGTCAGACTGGTTTAGGAATGGGTCGAACCATTGTGATGTGGGGAGACAGTAGTGCTCATGAGGGCAGAGGGCAGAAGAACCCATCCTGGGAAGCGGGGCCGTGAGCAAAGACTAGAGAGAGTATCCAGAGATATTCTGGGCAAATGTGTGCCAGGTGAAGGAAGAGCAGGACAGCTGGCCCCAAGAAGGCCATGGATGCAATTCTCAAGGATGGCGCAGGAGGCCGGTCCCTCAGGAACAGCACAAGGAGGGGAAAGAAGAGTTCAGAGAGGCTATTAGGCTGCAGGGCCCGAGCCCTGGGTCCCCATAAGAACACTGAATTCAGGTTCATGCTGATCTTATCCTGTGACACAGCTATTTCTTCCTATGCCACTGTGGGCAAGTTATTCAACTTCTCTGGTACAGTTTCCTTTTCTGTGAAATGCGTACAGTAATAGGATTTGCTTCACAAAGTTGATACAAGGATTCCATGGAGGATTTTATAGACTGGAAAGGTCAATAACATTTTATGTGAAGTGAATAAGTGAATGGGTCTGAACACTTTGAGATTTATGCTCAAACAATATCAAGACTCGATGCTCCTTGTCATTACTGTGGAAGGAATTCTGTGAGAAGAGACAAGCAATTACACTGGGACTCCCAACAGCTGCCCTGTGTGAAGGAAGATTTGGTAAAGAAGTTAGGGAAAATCAGCTGTGTGTGTGTCTCAGTGAGACTCTGGGGCCAACACAGAGGGACTCATGACACCCCACTCTGAGACTCCATGCTTTCTTATGTATTTCCCCAGGGCAGTGACCCATGCTTCCTACCAATTGTGACTTCCTCCATGTTTGAAAGTCCTGTGGGCTGCTTCTTGCCTCGTGGTAAGGAAACCACCTAGCTCAGAAACCATGATCTTTAAATCAACTTGTGCTTCTCCTCCTCTCTGATGCCTACAGGGAAATGGGCCATGAAGCAGATAAGAGGTTAGTTTTCTTAGCTAGTGATAGCTGCAAAGACAGCTCTAAAGTAAGGAAATAAAAAGAGCCATTACAGTGGGGAGGTTGAGGCGCAGAGGCTGAGTGTAGGACTGTAGTGTCATTTCAGCTCTGCCACTAGAATATGTGTGGCTATTGCTTTTTTTCTTGAAGGATGCTCATGCACTTAGATGGATGAGTTCCATCCAGAGCAGTAAACACATCAGATGGGTAATAACTGGTGTGTGCCAAGTACTGTTCTAAATGCTTTATAGTTTTTAGCTTTGGTGAACTTCAAGGCAAGCCATTGATAGATGGTCATCACCATTACATAAACCATGGACGAAGAGTAACTTGCCAGGTCGGATAGGCGATAGGCCATAGAAGGCTGGTTGACTCCAGCATTGATGTCCTTAACCACGCAGCACCACTGCAGTTCTGAGATTTTTGTCTCATTTTGGGAATTGTTTCAAGTTTCAACTCTGAGCATTGATTTATTTTTCAGCTCTAGATGATAGCTATTAGTCTCATCAAATAATACTCTGCTGCTCTGTTGGTTTAATTGGGTGACACGAGCGCTGTGCAGCTTCGGAAGACAGAACACTAATGCATCACAACCAGAATAGAAGTCACATTCTAGACACATGTTGCATAGGAGCCACTGGAAATATTACTAGGACTCTTAGATTGGTCAGAATCTCATTCCGAGGACAGCCAGAGGTCTTTCCCAAATATCACAGCTCTAAGTTCATTGCCACCTCATAAAGAGAACAACCTGAATCTCAGTCACAATCAATTCTGTAATAATTGTTCTGTAGGTTTCCAGCTATTTCTTTTCTTTTCTTTTCTTTTCTTTTCTTTTTTAATTAAGGGTTGTTTGAGACAGGGTCTCATTTTGTAGTTCAGGCTGGCCCTGAGCTCAGCCTCCAACTCACATCACAGCAATCCTCCTGCCTCTGCCTCCCAAGTGCTGGGATGACAGGCGTGAGCCACCACGCCCAGCACTGTGGTATGTGGTACTGCTTGCTTCTGGGCGTGAGTCTCCACGCCCAGTATTGTTTTGTGGTTACCGGGATCCAACCCGGGCCCTTGCGCTTGCAAGACATGGGCCGAAACCACTGAGCTATATCCCCGGCCCGGTATCCAGCTATTTCTATGAATAGATGTAGCCTACAAGTTTACTGACATAGTAATTCACAGCACTGATAGATAATTTGTTAAACTGTTATTTCTAGGAGACCCAAACTTGGTTATTATTGCCAGACATTGAATTCTAGTGTTGTCTGTGCTGTTGATTTTTCCCTAAGAGCGGCAGATGCTGAGTGTGCATAGAGGCATGAAGCAGGAGTGCCAGACCAGCGACGGCTTCTGCTTTGTGCACACTGCTCTTTGGGTGCCTTGGGCTTGTCTTCCGTAAGCTGAGGCCTGTGGGGACTTCCAGCACACAGATGTTGCATGCAGTGATCTTTGGTTCATTCTACAAGGCTGAAGTGTGTACTGCTGGGGGTAGGTTCTGTCCCCAAACAGAATTTCTTACCCTCATGACATTGACCATGTAGTAGATTTGATTGCCCCCAAGAGTAGTATTTCCGGGCCTGTTTTTTCAGAACCTTGTTCGCTCCCTGATCTCAAGTGGTGTCTCTCCCTCCCCTCTTACACCTGGGTGGCCTTGTGTCTGTTCCAGCCAGTAGGATAAAGGAAGAGAGATGATGTGTGTTCCATCAGTCAGAATGCTGCCACGGTGGTGAGGAAGCCAAGACTCACCCTCACACAGGCCCGTAAAGGGGTCCAGACCATCTAGGATGGTGGCAGCAGTGCCCAGCGGGTACTGTTACTAGTGCATCGAAGGGTAAAAATACAGCATTTCTTTTAATCAAGAAAATAGAAGTAAACATCAAAAGTTGAATAACAAGCTAAGAACAACAGTGCTCACTAAGCGTGCAAATGACTGGCTAAGATCATAAGTAGTTTGGAAAGTCAAACTGCTGGAGGAATGAGGGGTCGCTGTGGGCTGGAGGAGCAGGCGTCCTACTGATGAGGGCCTTGAGATGGGTCTGTTGCAGGGGACGCCTGAAGCGCCCAGGAAGCTCTTTCCCAGGACAGCACAGTGTAAGCCATGGGCCACAGTCGGGTGCTGAACAGTAGCAGCTGATTTAGGAATCGGATGGAAGATCTCTTGTCTTCTACAGTCTTGCTTCTCTGAGGGAGGTGAGGACCCAGGCACGTAGAGGGTTTTCCCAGGCCACCCTGCTGGAGAGAGCAAAGGGCAGTAACAAATGCCAAGCTTCTTGGTTCTGGAGGGCCTTTTCACTACACTCTGGGGTTCAGTAACCTGACCGGACCAGTACTTTATGGCACAGGCTAATAATTCCTATGTCTTTGTTTGTAAATGTAAATTATCATGAAATACCTATGGATTTGCTTTAAGTAATATTTCAGCTATCCAACTGAAGGGTAGGCATGAATTAGATAAATCATGGATTAGTAAATAGGAATATTGAGCAGCATGTTACTCAGTTACTGGTCTCCACTCAAATATGGCATAGAAATGATAAAAACACTCAGTCTTCCACGCACTTCAATGCAAACAAGGGTTTCAGGGAGACCGCCAGCCTGTCAGGAAAATCTCCTGATTAAACGTGTGTTCACAGGTGTCTCCTCACGATGGGTGCAACTGGCTCCCGTCACCGGAGAGAGTGACGGCTGCTACCTCTGCTCCCCTTGGGGTCTGCGCCCCTGATCATCATTTCTCATGCCTGGTGATCGGCGGTGGGCGCCACAGGTAAGTGAAGTGTGGGAGAGAAGGTTGAGGCCAGGGTGAGGCCTGGTGTCCAGTGCCACATTGCCCTTCCTCACTGTGTGGCATCAGGGTTGCTCCACCTGTCCTGCCTTCATTTCCTCGGACATGAGGTGAACCGGGATAGGTCAGCTCTGACAGACAAGCCGGCTTCACCTGGGTGCCATGCCAGCTAACCGTGTGCAGCTGCTGGAAGGCAGTGCGGAGAGGGGTTCTGAGGCCTGTCTGGGGAAGGCAGCCAGGACAGGCGCCTGCGTTGTGTCTGCCTGTGAGGGTGCAGGCCAGGTGGAAGGAGCAGCAGGGTCCCACAGCAGAGAGGAGCTGTGTCTTGCAGGAAGGCAGGCGGAAGGCAGAAAGTTCAGTGCTATGAGCACATGCAAGTGACTCCTTTGCTACTCTCGTGGGAACTGTGTCTGCGCATCAGTATGGCTGCTTTGCCTTTTGCTTTGAGTGCACAGGATCCGGATAGGGCTTATTCTAGAAATGCAGTGAAATCAGTAGCCCAGCATTTAGCTTCTGGGCTTTGAAAGACACAGGTTCAGTGTCGGCTGTGCTCTTCATCACCTATGTGCGTTAAGCTCAGTGAACACTTTCCTTTCCTTTGATTTGCTCAAGTGTGTAGTGAATGGCAATGATACCCACCTCCAGCACTCACAACCAACGCAAAGCCGAGTAGATCACATGTGCCGCTTACCCTGCAACCTGGTCTATGGGAGGCACTTGATAAATGTCAGTTACTAGTATAAATTTTCAAGTGTTCTGTGTCTAGAACAGGGCTGGCATGAGGCAGGAACACCACACCATAGACACTCTTTGTATGAAAATATGTATAGCATGCACGCATGGATTTAAGAATGAGCCACTGAATGTAAGGCAGGAATTCTGATATTTAAGTCAGTTTTAATTTCTGGAAGGGTCTGAGAACCATACTAATGGTATGAATTATATCCCAAAAGATCAGAAGGATGAATGGTTTTAGGGATCACGACAGTGTGTAGAAGCCCTAAGTCCCCTAGGCTGACATTTGAGATGGACCCAAGGTTGACATTTGACACTGGAGCATCTACAAGGGTTGGTACAACACTGATAAGCTAAGGGCACAGGTGTGGTGAAGGCCTGGATCATTCGGGCCCTATTGGTGTCTCAGCTGGCCCTTTGCTACCACTACAGCAGGGCAGCTGGAACCCGGCAGTCATAAAAGACAAATCATTTCTTTTTGAAGCCTGAATGTTATGTCTTGACTGTTGATGGAATTAGCTACATAACAGTCATCTTCATGCCATTCAGAGTTGTAAGATCATGCGCAGGACTGGTGGCTGTCAGAATATAAGATGAGGGAGGAGCCAGAAGGAAAGAGTGATGCAGCTGGGTCTGGCCAGGGTCGCAGTCCTGGCGCAGGATCTCGCAGTGGCGGTACCCGGGCACATCACATGATGTAGTGGGAAGGACACTGAGGTAGAGGGCAGTGAGCCTTGCCAGGCTCTGCTGTACGGTGATCCAGGGCACATAGCTCAGAGTTTCAGGATTCGCATCACACAGCTGTGACCAGACCATTGTCTGCCCTACTGTTTTCGAGAACACAGGCACCAAGTCATTACCACTTTCTCTTTCCATGTAAATGTGTAATTATCATCGGTATCCTCACTGAAATAGTCTGACTTAGTGTGGAACCACTTGGTAAAGAGGAGCTGGACTTCCTCTCGCTTGCTCAAGAAAAGGAGAAAATCATTGTAAATAAAAGCAGCAGACAAACCAGGCAGAGTGGCCTATAGTCCCAGCACCTGGAGAGGCTCGGGCAAGAAATCCCAAGTTTGGGCCTAATCCTAGGAAACTTACGGACCATCTCAAAAAAAAGAAGCAAAGGGCTGGGGCTAGGGATGTAGCTCAGTCCAAAGGCCCTGCATTCAATCTCTAGTGCTGACTGTAAAAGGAGCCAGATGCAATAGGCTAGATTCATAGATGTGCGAGGGCCCCGTGACTGGAGTTGGAAGTGTGGGGTGCAGGTGGCTCTCTGCCCATCAGTGGCATCACGCTGTCTCGTGGGGCTGGGTAGGCACTGTCACGCACGGTCCTCTGCTTGCCTACACATTTTAGTTTGCTGGCATTGCAGTGTGATCAGAGGGCTCTAGACCACTGTCTCTGCCGCTGTGGGCCGAGTCTCTGAGGAGCACGCTCAGGGTGGACTACTCGGCCCAGTGGCTTTGGCTGAGCCAAGGCTCATGTTTGTGAGGCAGAAGGGTTCTCTGAGGAGGTGATGTGGACAGTGTACTACCCAGACCAAAAGCCCTGAAACATTTTGGATTGTGACTTTGTAAGAAGTCTGTAGGTCTGCTTATTCTTTGGCAAAGGCTTCTAAAAGGTGGCACCATGCTTGGCATGCACTGGGAACTGGTGAGGAATGCGTAATCTAGGAACCCTGGGGAAACCCCAGTCCTGCTCACAGAAACCTGGTACTGGCTGGCGCTGTGGCTGCTCTTCCAAAGGCCCTTGATGGTCCTCAGCTCCAAGGACCCTTCCCTGTGGTTTTCTCACTGAACCAGTTCAAATCTAAGTCACTGTATGGGCCGGGGAGTTAGCTCAGTGGTTCCGGTGCCTGTCTTGCAAGCGCAAGGGCCTGGGTTCGATCCCGGTAACCACATAACAATACTGGGTGTGGAGACCCACACCCAGGAGCAACCAGTACCACATACCACAGTGCCGGGTGTGGTGCTCGCGCCTGTAATCCCAGCACTCGGGAGGCAGAGGCAGGAGGATTGTGATGTGAGTTTGAGGCTGAGCTCAGGGCCAGCCTGAACCACAAAAAAGCGAGACCCTGTCTCAAAAAAAAAAAAAAAAAATCTAAGTCACTGTATATGTAGGTCTACTTTTGCATTACCTGTGAAGGACCAATTGAATTCACTGACCTAAATCAAGATTTTAAGTGAAAAACCTATCTTTTGGATAGTAGCATCTGTTTAAATTAAAATCTCTTTATCTATAGGAACAAGTGGACAGAATATGTGAAATAGTCTGTCAGGGAACAGTCTTTGAGGCATTTGTTCACATACCTTGTATGCCAGTGAGCCAGCTGAAAACCAAGAAACAGCAAAGCAAACCTGGTCCCGGTCCCTGCCCTGATGGTGGGGAGCGAGGGAGACATGCGTTGAAAATCGATAGTCAGGTGTCAGCTTTCAGTCAAGGACAGAGGAAAATGGAGACAGTACAGACAGCGGCTGTCATGGGGTGAGACCTGCTAAGGGAGACCTTGCAGTCATCCCCGGCAGTCACAAAGCGGGCTGTGAAGGGTCAGGGGAGCCAGAGACAGGGCTCAGGAGCCTGGCTGGAGCAGAGTGGGAACAACGGGCTCAGATCCAAACACACCAGTGAGCTGTGGCCAGGACGTCAGCAGAGAGGCCCAGGTCCGGAGGCTGGGCCTGCCCCTCCCGTGCAGAGGGAGACACCTGGAACCCTGGCCTCCACAGCTGCTGCTGGTGTGAGGCTGCTGTCTTCCTACTGGGACTGACTCAGGGGGCTCTTGCTATCTTGGGGGCAACTGACAAAGCCCGTAGACAACACCTG
This sequence comes from Petromus typicus, assembly GCA_004026965.1. Classification (NCBI taxonomy): domain Eukaryota; kingdom Metazoa; phylum Chordata; class Mammalia; order Rodentia; family Petromuridae; genus Petromus; species Petromus typicus. The sequence continues at coordinate 1,766 of PVIR01029482.1, read as the reverse complement.
CTGGTGACTCAGAGGAGCTGGGGAGGCTGGCATCGCATGGGCAGAGACCTAGATGCCCTTAAATACCATGCAGCTTACAAGATGCCCCCTCGTCACAGAGAATCTTCGGCGCTGACACTGTAGTGCTGAGGTCGGGAACTGCTCTAGGCAAGAAAAGAGAAAGGATGAAGAGAACACCACTGTGTCATTAAAAACTGCACTGCATTTTAGTGGCTCATTGCTAAAAGAAACACGCGGTGAGACTGAGTCTGAACAGGGACACAGGTATACATAGGCAGAGTGGCTCCGCCTCTGAGGCTCTGTTTTGAGATTCCATACCTGATGCACGAGTGTTTGACCTGGATGTGACTCTGCTTTCACACGAAATGTGAGAGAGACCGGGGGTGGGGTGGGGTGGGGGGGAGAAGAAAGAGCTCTTACGTTTCCCTCAGAGAAGAACTGCTGCAGTGGACGTAACTGCAGGGGTGTCGTCTGCTGGCAGGGAAAGCAAGGGGGCGGGGACTGGAGCGTGCTGCGCGCTGGTCAAGGCGGCGGCCCTGCTGGGCCCTGGAGGTCTACAGCCCCCTTGCGCTCCTCCTGGGTTTGTACTGGGTGGGGACTGTGGTGGTCTGTTTATGCCACACTCGTTTGTCTCAGTTCACTGGGCAGCTTGTCTCAGCCTGCATGTGCCCCCTGCCCTCCTCATGCTCAGGGCTCATGCAGACAGAACAGTCTTTACCCAGCCCCAGCGCCCAGTGGCCTTGCAGGACCGAGGGCCAGCCATCCACAGCCAAAAGAGGTGGGACATGGGCCTGTGAGTTGGCTCTCAGATTTCAGCATCTCCAGTGGCTAATGTGAAGCTGCTGGCAGCTGCTGTTGCTCCGGCTGCTTACGCAGATGAAATGATGGCCAAGTGGCGTGGACACTGGACCCATAGTCGTTCATCCCATTTCTAACTCCCCCACCCCACCCAACAAGCTGGAGTTAGCAAGGAGGGAGAGGTGGAGAGTGGAGATTGTCTTGGATGAGGGACACATTCTACAGTTTAAGATTAGATGAAATCTGGACTGGCCTTAGCTGTTCTTCCCAACAACAAAAGATATAGACTGGAAGAGAAAGAGAACCACCTGTCCGGCCAGTCCACTCCCTCATTGCTCTGCTGACAGTCCAGTTTGCCAACCTTCATTTGGAAAAAAGAGCCTTCTCTAGATGTCCCTAGATGGGGTCAGGTGAGCTTTCTGTGAATCTTCAGTGTCGAGCTGAGAGCGTTGCCACTTCCATCTCCCTGGAAACACCCTCCAGCCCCAGCTGGCTGTCTAGGAGCTTGAAGTTGAGCAAAGTCTTACCAGGTATCAGAAATTCTAGAGACAAGGAATAACTCCCCCAGTTCTGCTTCCTAAGTGGTTTCTTCTCCTTCCTCCAGCAAACTCCCCATCCCGATACCTAACAACTTTAATCTACTAGTGTCTCAGTTTCCTCATCACTAAAATGGAGCTAATGCTTCATAATGGGGGTCTGCATTAGAGAGCTCTTCAACACAGGAGCTTCCTTGACAAAGTCATTGCTACTATATCCAGGGTCATGTCCATAAAGCATGTAGAACAGCACCAGGCTTGGAGTAGGGGGCTGATACCTATTAGCTGTCATTTTATTAATACACAAGGCTTGGGACAAAACCCAAGCTAAGCATGTTCAATTTGTGAGGATGCCTTATCCCTTCCAAAGGCAAAGTACTCCAACACTGCTCTGCAGGAGTGGGGAAGCCTGAGGGCATAGTGAATTCCATG
>PVIR01029481.1:0-21076 GCA_004026965.1 Petromus typicus | reverse complement strand
TATTGAGAAAAAGCAACAACAACAAAAAAAAAAAAAAAAAAAAAAAAAAAAAAAAAAAAAAAGAAAAAAAAAAAGAAAAAGAAAAAAGGGGGGGCAGGGAGGGAAAGGAAGAGAAAGGGAGTTGGGAAGATAGTGGACGAAATCTTAGAAAATCACTATGTAGTCTGCTACTTAGTGATTAAGACAATGACAGACTACATACAAACATGGTCCCATGAAATTATTTCCCCTAGTGACATTGTATCTACACTCTGTGATGTTTGCACAGTGATTTGTCTGATAACATATTTCTTCAAACATATCAAGCTCCTATTGTTTTAACATGGGATCTCTTTTTGGAGAGAGGAAGAAAGTTGAATTTTTAAGAAGTCATCTTGCTTGTCTGTAGCCCACTGCCCTGAATTATTTTGCCTTTAAAGGCTCTTTTTAGGTTCTGTGAGCCTGTCATTCCTTTACTGGGTGTGACAGTGCACAGGGCAGAGAACTGCAGCTACAGTCATGTGGTAAGGGACACATATTCCAGTGTCTTATGCAAGACCTAGAAACCTGGATATCTTATGCAAGACCTAGAAACCTGACATGCACAGGTCAGGACTGTGGAAGAAGTGAATCAGGTAACTACAGTAGTCTCAGGTTCGAGATGCCTCGAGTCAAGGCTGACTCTAGCTTGCCACAGGTCCAGAAAAATGACATGATTTGTTCAAACTCTGGCTGACAGAACAAAGTAGTAGTGTGACTTCCCCATCTACCTTTCCATCCCCAATAGTACTTGAACACTCTGGCTTCAAAAAAATACCACCTCCTCTACAGCTAAGATAAAACAGAATATTTCTAATTCTTCCAACCTGTTTGTTGGCTTATCTTTATTGTGAGAGAGTAAAACTGGTTTCTTGCCTCTAGCTATTCCTGCAGTTCCCTTTTCACTTGAGCCTTATCCCACCACTGTAGCAAGGAAAAGCACCCACAGCGTGTTTCTGTATCTTTGAAAACAGATATTTATTTATTAAAATAAATTTTTGGTACCAGGAATCGAACTCAGGGACTCGAGCTTGTCTGGCAGGCACTGCACCACTGAGCTACATTCCCAGCCCTAGATTTTTATTTTTAAAAATTATGTCATTTATCTTATGTACTACCGAAGTTATATTCACACACTCAAGTTTTATTGATACCTACTACTTGCCACACACTGTCCTGAACTCTGGGAGATATGCCAATAACCAGAACAGAACAGATCTTAATCAGGAAAATCACTATGATTAAGGGAGATGGAGTTCAGGGAAAGAGAAGGACAAATGACTGCTAACCTGTCAACTCATCTGACATTTAAGAAAATCCTTATCTGCTCCTTTCCTAAAGTTAGAAAGCACAAAGACTGAACTGTCAGTCTCCACAACCTGCTACACTCTGCTTACCATTGCTACTCTTATCTCTATGTCTGTTACTTTTTCTCCAACCTCCCTAAAAATGGGATATTGAGGGATGGGTTAGCTCAGATGGACTAGAAATGGTGAATATAGTCACAAGATTCCAGAACCAAGCAAGTAATTTAATTTCTCTGACTTTGCTTTATGTCCGGTTCTTATCTCACATCTGAGTAGGACCAACTGTTCCAAGTCCCTAATAATTAATAGTAGAAGGTTAAGAAGCTCTGTTATTCCAAATGAAAACAAACCTGGTACATATTCCTTTTTAGACAGTAAGGACTACTCAGGAATTGGCAAACTCACTAAGGTAATGTTTTCTTTTTTTTAACACAGCAATCCCATGTGTTTCCATCTTCTCCTCCCTCTGGACTTTCTGATGAGCCCCAGTCTGGCTCTCCGTCGCCCAGCTACATGTGGTCCTCCAGTGCACCACCCCGTTACTCTCCACCCTACTATCCACCTTTTGAAAAGCCACCACCTTACAGTCCCTAAAGAGGAATGCCCACTGGCTATCAAGTTTATTGTGGCTTTTGTATTTCTGCTTTATTGAAAGTATGTAGGCTTCATAATATGACTCCTAATGCATAAAGTTTTATGACAGCCTGCCAGGCTAGGGAAAGATAGGGATGTTGTCACCGGTGCGGAGAAAGGAGGTCTGGGAAGAACCCAGCACTTCCAAGAAGAGCAGCTCACACTCTCTGAGCAAGGCTAGGGAGCCAGCCCAGCAAGAACACTGTCATGTTTGGACTGCATTGCCCTCTGCTCCACTTCCGATGGGGCGGAAGTATCACCAACGTCTGTCTCACTCTATGGAAAGGAGTGTTGTCCTCAGGCCCCTGGCAGATCACCACTCTAGCACCCTGGTTAATATACTTGGCTTATGAGGCCCTATCTTTCCCTATTGATGTTCAGTCCTAAAGGAAAATTTCCCAGATAATGGTTCCAGTACAGAGTTCTGGCTAAGATTTTGTTTGCTTTTTTTCTGGATATAGAAAAAAGCTGTTATCCTACTTTCTTTTCTGTGAGTATTGTAAAAAATGGCTGTTGTGACCATTCAGCTCAGCTTTTGTTATTGATACCTTCTAAAGGGAAAAGTGCAATAGTATCTCAATTTTAGAAGGAAACAGGATTGCTTGTGAAGCCCTGAAATACAGAGCAACGTGTGAGCTATTTTAAGTAGATTTCAGTAATACTTCTGATAATTTAAGAGACTGAGGTTCTGTTATTACAAAATACATTTGCTGCAGGAGCTACCTTACAGATGAAAATCAGAGTTTAAAAATGCTAGAATATGTTGGATCTTGATACGAATTGTTACTAATCTTTGCGACTATTTATCTTTAAATATTGTGCTTCAACCCCAGCAAACCGCACGTATCCCGCATCTGTATTTTAAAGCCACTGCTCTTATTGGTCCTTTTTTTCTGTTGAGACAAATCACGATAGCGTAAATCCAAGATCATACAAGTGTTACAATGCCTCAAATCTGTAAAACCTCCACACGTTCCTAACTTGACAAAGTTCTAAGTGTTATGGTAGATTTAAAATCCATCTGACATATTGTGGTAGTCATAGTTTTTTTTTTAAAAAAAATTATACATAGCTTTAAATCATTAATCTAATGAGTTTAAACCCACACCTTCACTTCAGAATCAACACTTTCCTTGGGATCTTATGCTAACCTGAAAATTGGTTTAAAAGAAAGACTGATCATTTTATACTTGCATAATGTAAAAATGCTTGTGCTACAGAAGGGTATCTAATTAGATAGTTCTGCAAACACCGAACATACTGGAAAAATCTCCAGCCAATTTCGCTACCTCCCAATGAGATGGATTAGAGGTAGCTGACATGCTGGTGCTCCCATCTACCTTACAGACACCTGGCCATCAAGAAGCATCAAGGCACAGCAAGTGCACTCATTGTTCACAGTAAATGTTTGCAAAATATTCAGTTTAACTTCCAGCATCACGAATGTTGTCTTACACAGATTTCAAATCTGAAATACTATAATCCTTTTGCATTATACAAGATTACTATTATTTTTACAGTTCTGAGGATATTAAAATTCTACTGGATATCAAAAAGGGACTAATAACCAATTGACTTACTATACAAATACCAACTTGTAATACTCAATGAATATTTTTTGCCATTTACACTTTACCTTTTGCTTTAGTAAATGTGTATTTTTAAAGGTACCATTATACAGTACAGCCTACATTTACATTTCTTAAAGTGTGAAGATTCTATGACTCATTTCTATGTATTTTTCTTATTTACAAAATAACTTGAAACAGTATAGATTTTGTAACACTTAATTTAGTAGCTTTTTATCACATTGAATTATATAAAGTGCATGTTACCTTAAAAATTAATATTTGCTGCTTTACTTTTTCGCAAAACATTTGCCATAATGAAGGAATTTGTATTTCCAATATGTATCTCAACTGCATTTTGTAATTTATGGCTTTAAACCTAATTCTGCTTTAAAGTATTGAACTGGGCATGAAACATTAAAATATTAATCCAGAACCCATGTAAACTGGATGCTGCTTAAAATCTGTATCACTGCCATGTGGGGAACCCAGACTGCTTTTGTGATGTTTCAAATTAATAAAACTATCCTCCTCATCTGCTTACAGGAGTTGTCATGGTATTTACAAAAGTACAGCAAGTTCACTAAAGCCTTTATCACATTTCGACTGTTGTGGTTCAAGAAACAATGGAACATGATTAACCAACATATCATACCTAAAGGAAAATTCTGCCAGGCTGTTATCAGAAAGAAGCTCTAGTCTCTCTTTACAAAACTGAGAACACAGTACAAAAGCCTGTACAATTTCTGAAAGATAATCTTGTAAAAAATGCACTCAACGATTAGAATTAAATCATTTTATTTTTGCCATAAGAAGCTCTATGAATATCAGGTAATGATTAATGAAAAGAACATAAGGCATGGTGGATAAAACTGTACAAGTATGAACAATACAGTATTAGAGTAAATGAACAAGGTTTCATATGAATGACAGAAGAAAGGAAACCAGTACTGTTGAGATTTAATTCTTCAGAATATGCATGCCCTGATAATATAAAATACCATCATCAATGTTTACTGTCTTATCTTTTCGGTACAACGGAAGAATGTGACATTATTTCCTCATACCGAGGGTATGTGGGGGATCACTACCATGAAAATGATAATAACTGAAAATATGTTTTAAAAGCTTGCAAGATTGCTGTAGCATTTTAAAATCTTTGCCTAGTTTGAATGTTTTTGTTATTTCTTTTCACGAATTTCCTATTTCAAACAGTCCCTGTCTAGTCTATCTATGTGTAATTTAGCATTAAAGCAAGCCAACTTGAAAGAAAAAAACAAAGTTCAATGGCTGAAAAGCTAAGTATAAAATAGAAAACTTCATGGTAAATTTTAAACTGCATCTTGCTACAAATTTTCAATCCAGTAGAAACTGTAAATGAAGAGTTTTATCCCTAAGGTATATTCCACATGAACTCCAATCTTTGGAGAAACTTCTAGAAAAACAAAGACTTAGCCAAGCCTGTTGGCACATGCCTGTAATCCCAGCACCAAGGGAGGCTGAGACAGAAGGATCCAAGCTAAACTTCCACCTGAGCAACTTAGCAAGACCTTCTCAAATTAAAAAGGGCTGGGGATGTAGTAGAGCACCCCTGGGTTGGATCCCCAGTAATAAAGATTTAAAAAAGAAAAAGAAATTGAAGATCTTGAGACATATGTAAGCAACAATCTTCTGGCAAAACTGCAATTGAACTTTCCAGGTTTTCTCCTCCCCAGAAACTCCAGAAGATATTTTTAGCAGGCACAGTTTAACACCTCACATTCAGAATTTACACAGCACAGCAGCAGTAAATGATTATATCAATATCACTCAGAATGGGTAGTTTTCTGTTACAGAATTATTTCTTGGTTTGTCATAATAGACTTGTAGAAACTACTGAGTTTTATTATGACAAACTCATGCATCTAGCAGTTGAACCTGAAAGGTCTGGAAGCTCTGCTGGCATCAGTATCATTCACCTTGGTAAAGTAATTATGTCTGAAATACCATTAATCAAACTCCAATTTCCACTGAGAGTATTTCAGAATATACCCTACAGTCAAAAAGTAATGTTATCAATATCTACACAGAAAACAAAAAGATACTGTGATTCCAAAGATTTGATCCTTTAATTATAGGGTAATTTCAAACTTCCAATGGTTAGTTTAGATTCCCAGAATAGAAAACAATAAATGCACATAAACTTGACTCCTTGGTAAGCAAAAGATATTACTTTTCTTTTTCCTTGTATTATTCGAAAAACTGATGCCTAATCCTTTCTCTTCCCAATTTTAAAAACATTAACATCATTATCTTAAAATCTTGCTTACCATCTGAAGCATTACATAGACATGAAAACTTAAAGCTTTAACTCAAAGACAAGAAATAAGACTTTTTGAAAATGTGTTAAAGAGGAAGAAAGTATCTATGTTGAACTAAGAAATACTTAAGCAAGGTCATGAATGACTAACAACTATGCACAACAATCTTTCAGTACCTATTACTTTTTCTCCTTTGCAAAAAGTCATTTACAGGAGTTCAAGTTAATTTTGTTATAAATGCTAGGCTATATATTTCTTCCATCCTGCTTCCTTTTAGTACTAGCACTTGAGTAAGTTTTAACTTTTGACTTTCTTTTCTAAGTGTTTAAATATGTCATTCTAAAAGGAAGAAAGGTGGCATTTATTGTCACAATAATTGACAAGTCTATATAATATTCCATATGTAGTTACCAACTGCTATAATACGTTAACAATTTACAGATGGAATGTAATTTAATTTAGAAGACATAAAATCCAAAATACCTTGTTGATAATTCTAGATCACCATTCCAATTATTTCAAATGAAAACTTTCTATAAGAAATTCTAAATAATATGAACATTTAAAAATATGCCTGTAGCTTCCCACCTAAAATACACAGGAGTCTTATCTATAGACTATCATTTACAAAAATTTACATATAATTAGATTATGCATAAAGTTTCATTTGGTGGCTTTCAGACTGGAAAGTTTGCAATAATTCACAGGAATTTTTAAAAATATGAACAGAAAGAAAATCTCCATGTGATTCCATTCTGTCTCTATTACAAAAAATGCAGAGAAAAATAAGTCTGACACAACTTTTCACCTCCTCCTGTCTGCATTACAAATTTGTTTTTCTATTACATTTTTGCCCACAGGAAATCACACTACAAAGTGACCAAAGTTTTTTACAGACTTTGGCAATATGAGCAAGGACTAATTCAAACTAGCTAATATTAATTTACTCTTCATATGAAAGACTTGCCTGAATGGCTACTCTCACTGGGGTAGGGAGACAGGAGGCTACTATCCATTTGGACTAGCAGAGTACATAACCAAGTGGAGATTTACTCTGAAATTTCCTAGAACAATTTTAGACATTCTTCTTCACTTTTTATGCCATATACAAGACACAACACACATTTATAGTTTCAATGTTAAGAAAACTGAGAAATCAGCAGTAAAGTGCTAACACAGAAGGGGAATGCTTTAAGATGTGCTAGGGTATGCTAGTAACTCCAGTTATTATCAAAGAACATTCAAACTGCTTTAAATTCTATTCAGAAAACTATCTTTCCGAGCTTTTCACTTTTGCTTCTTTAAATGAGCTGAAAGCTAACTAACCGTATACTTGGAGGGGAGATTCTCAACCTCTACTCAAACTTTCAGAAAAATTTGCTTCTAAATATTAACATATAATCCAACTAGACTACCTTCAGATGTTGTAGATCAAATTGACGTGTTTCACCTTAATTGGTTTTACAGCTTTTCTAAAATCCCTGCCCATTCATTCAAACCAAACTTTGATATTCAAAAGTTCAGTAAGATTCTGGTATTATAAATTCAAACTCAGTACTGCCATCTGTTACATTCTGTTTAAAAATTGCATCATTTTCCTGGTGAATAAAAATGTCTTCCCAGGTCACTGGCTTGTTCTGTGGTGCAGATGTAGCAGTCCCTACTGGAGGTTCTTTTCCAGCATCAACCTTATAACCAATGCTGCCATCTTTCATTCCAGCCATGGTGCTTGACCTGTCAGAAAGGTAGGCATATTGTCTGATCTGTAAAGACTTACATGGATGTAAACGATAAAGCTTTGAGTCACCAGAAGGATCCTGACTATGAACTGACTTGATGTGTGAAGACATAAACTGATAATTGATGAAAGACTTGCCACATGCCAAACACTGATACCTTCTCTCCCCCGTGTGATGAATTTCATGCTTTGTGCGATATTCTGCAAGAGGAAACACTTTTTCACAGTAACGACACGGATACTTCTTCTTCCAAGAATGAATGTTAAAATGTCTCCGTAAGCTTGTCAGACAGACATATGATCTTTTGCATACAATGCAGATATAATAGACCCTTCCATCTACTATTAACTCATAATGATCATCATGTTTTACCTTCATACGTTTGCCTGTTGGCTCACTGCCAGAAGTTTTTGGTATCTCATTCTCAAGTCTGGCCTCCCTTTCATCAGGGTCATCTTTGACAGGAATCACTATGTCATAAGTATCTTCACCAATATTTGCATAAACCTTGCAACCCGTCGACAAGCCTTCAATTTCAGTAGCTGTATCTAAAGTAATGATCTTCTGGCCCTCCATTAGATGTTTGGATCCTATGCCTGTATCATTAGTATTTCTAGTAATTATATTTGAAATTTTTAAAGAATTAGAAAGTGGCTCTTGCAGAAGTGTAGGAATCTGCATCTTCTGTACCAATGATCCATCAAAAGTGGGATTTTGGGAGGTATCAGTCTGTGGGACCAAAGATGTGCTACTGACTGCTGAGTCTGGGCTGGAGCTAATAGTGTCATCATCATCGTCATCTATAATTTCCTCTTCTTCCTCTTCATTGGCTTTTTTTCCTGTTAAAACAACACTGTTTGGTGTCTGCTGATTCTGCACGAGTACATTGATCGAAGAGGACATGTGATTTGGAAGTGAAGAACTGACATTTGGTGGGGTAGGAAGTGGTGCCTGATTTAGCAAAATAATGTTGGGAGTCAGATGTGTCGGAGCTGAAGACACCAGCAGTGTCTCATTTCCCTGTGTCTGGCTCAAAGTTGCCTGAATCACAGGAGTGGAAAGTTTCTGAGTAGGTGTGATACTTGTTAAAGGGGGAGAGTTATTGCTAGCACAGGGTGTAACATCTGAAATAGCAACAGGACCTGAGCTAGGCTGGACCTGTGTCACTGCACTGTTACTTGGCAAAGCCTCCTTTGCAGGCAAAATCTCAGAGCAGAAAATGACATCATCATCATCATCATCTGAATCAGTAACAATGATCTTTTTCATCTCATAATCTTCAGCAGATAATGAAAAAGACTCTGTTATAATAGGCATTATAGTAGCTCCAGTATCCTGGGCTTCATCTTTTGATTTTTGTATTTCAAGGTTTTTGTCACTAGAACCAGGAGGTAAAGTTTCAGCATTACTGCTCTGAGGGGTATTTGAGATGCTTTTAACTTGTGACAGTGGGACACCAAGCTCTGCTATAAATTTCACCCCTAATAACTGCCCTGACTTAATTAACTCATCAAGTAAATCTGCTCTGACACGGATAATTTTAGAGCTATAAATGTAATTGAGAATTTCTGCAAAAATCTCTGCTCTTATAAAGCTTAGTTCAACAACTTGCCCAGCAACTGAGAAGAGCTGATGGAAGTATGTACTTGAAGCTGACAGAATATTCCTATGGGCCCGGAATTTTCGGTCTTCCACAATAACAGTAACATCACAAAAGAGTCCATGGCCACGTTGCTCATTCAAGGAGTTCAGCAGACTTCCAGAGTACTGAATGTCAGTTGCAGAAATCAGTTTTCTACTCTCCATGCCTATAAGAGAAAAGGAGGAGGGAGAGATAAGGAAGGATTATGAAGAAAAAACAAAAGTACTTATCATGCAGAATTTAAGCCACAGAATCACTAAATAGTTCAAGTTTTAACTGTAGTTTGCCATAACTTTGTGGCTTTTATATAAGTTGTTCATGTAGGCTGGCTTTTGGACCATGTGTCAGATCTCACAACTTCCTTCTGAGAAAAGTAAAGTAAATTTTAAGTTACTATAAAGTCTCCCATACAACTACTAACCAGACCTGACCCTGCTTAGCCTCTGAGATCAGACGAGATTGGGCGTATTCAGGATTGTGTGGCCACAGACATACACAGACTGAGCAGCAAATGTTCACAGCTGCTTTCCTTTGACTCTTGATAGATACCTCCATACAGCAACTTTCAAAGATTAGAAGTCAGTTCGTTAGTACCAATTTTGGGTTTCCTCCTTAAGGAGTGTTAAGAATTCCTTTTTAAGTATCTTAAAATTGTTTTAAGGAAAATGTTCATCATAAATACACAGAAGTTACTTCATCAGTAAATGAATGATATAGTCAGAAAAACTTGGTGTGTTCACTGTCCAGTCTCAAATATACATTTGTTCTAAATTTTAACTAATCTTGTCATTAAGATCATACTTAAAAGGTACTTCCTACAGCCTAGGACATTTACTAACACTGACAGTTATCTCACAAATTCTCATTATTTAACCTGAGGTGTCTCATCTTTATAAACCATTAAATGCGATTCTTTCCCTTTCCTGTATTTCATCGCTTTGCCTAGCTCTCTCACTTCTCTACCTTTATAGCAGAGGTGAAATGTTAAACAGTGTTAAATAAATTCAACAGAGGCCATCATGAAAAAATATGACAGTAGAAAAGGAAAATCTATCACTTCTTAATGCATATTTGCATGCAAACCTCAAGTATTTCATTTTGTTGTAAAGAATTACCACTAGAGCACTAGAGCTGGGTACAATGGCAAATGCTTGTAATCCTAGCAGTCTAAAGCAGGAAGATCCCAAGTTCCTGCCCAACCTAAGCAATTTAGTATCTTGCTGAGACTGTAAAGAAATGGGAGGGTTGTGGCTTCGTGACAGCTTTGGGTTCAGTCACTGTTAAGGCAAAAAATGAAAAAGAAATTCTGGGCAAGGTGGTGGTTCCCTGTAATCCCAGCACTTGGGAAGCTCAGACAGAAGAACTGCTACCAGTTCAAGGCCAGCCTGGGCTACACAGTGAGTTCAAGGCTGGCCTGAACTACATAGTGAGGTTCTGCCTTAAAACATTTTTTAAAAGAATTATGTACAGTGATATGAGAACTATTTTTTGTCTCCTAGTGTTAGTGAAAATGAAACCATTAGCTTATTGGAACAGGAGAGAAATAACTCTAGAAGCTGCCATTAAATGGTATTGATCTGTATCAACCCTACAGCACTTTTTTCCCCCAGTACTGAGGCTTGAACCCAGAGTATTCATCTGAGGCGTATCCTCAGCATTTCTAAGATATTTTGGGACAGGGTCTGCAAAATTGGCCAGGATGGGCTGGAATTTGCAATCCTCCTGCCCACAGTCTTCCTAAATACTGAGATTACAGGCAAGCATCACCATACCTGGCTTAAAACACAATTTTTCACACTTTAAATAAAGATCCCATACACAATGATTCCCGAGTAGTAAAACATCGACATATATTAAAAATATATAAACCATCACTTATAAGTACCTTTGGAAAAAAAAAATATCATTGAACTTTAAAGTTGTCCAAAGTATCACAGGCATAGTGCTTAAAGTTATATACACAACGGGCAGAACACGTCAAATATCTTTTAAGTCTTTAAAAATTCTTCGTAATAACAGAAACACACAAAAATTCTAAAAACCAAAGCTTTAAAACCTCATCAATTTGGTGCTGCACGTTAACATTGCCACGGACTTGACTTGGAGGTTACCTAAAGGTCCTCAGTCAGAAAGGGGTGACCTTCGGATGGCGAGTTAGCAACCAGAGATTCCAAAATATGGGGATTTCAACCTTAGTCACCTTTGAGTGGAAAAGCAGGTATTCTGAATATGGTCCCATTTTTGCCGCTGCAAATGGGTTTTCTCAGTGTGTGAAGGAATAAACGTACGTGGCCAGGTGATGCCAGGACTTTCTTTCTTCTTGTTTAGGTGCCATCCTCCCGTCCCCCGTCAGGGTGGGCCCTGGGTCAAAACAGCTCAGGCTGAGCCCTTTCTCACTCAAGATTTGCGACCTGACTGTAAAAGGCCATTCTATACCCTGGCACAACAAATCTTTTACTGAGGGCAAGATCGGAGGGGCTGCAAGAGACAGAGAAAAGCCATCCACCAGGGAGTGAAACAAACCACACGCGGCTCCCTGCGGCAACTGAGCCCCTTTCCTCCACCTCCCTCTTCTCCATTTGCATCCTGCTAGCGGTAAGGGAAGCTTTTAATTCCAATTCATGGGAAAAGCCGGCTTCTCGCAAATACACTTCGAGGTACAAACGGCAGAGTGAATAAGGAGTGAGGGAGAAAAGTAGAAGGAGGCGAGCGGTGGAGTGCGGGGTTAGGGAGTGGCGAGGCGGGCGGCATTGTTATGCCCCGGGAAGGGGACAGAGGGGAGGACGGGCCAGGCAGAAAAGCTCCGAACCAAAGTAAGGGCTAGGTGCAGCGAGAGGCCACAAAGGCGAAGGCGGGGGCCAGGAAACGCCGAGCGAGTCTCCGCCGCGGGCCCCCGCCCCAGGCCTACCCAGGCACCGGCAGCCCTCCGCCCGCGCGCGGCCCTCCGCTTCCTCCCTCCTTCCCTCCCCGGCCCACACAAAGAAAGCGCGGCGGAGCGAAGCCTCAAACTGGCCGCTTCCTGGTTCGCGCGGGGCGAAGGCGGGCGCGGCCCGGGACGCAGCCGGCGCTCCGCGCCCCTCCCGCCCGGGCAGGGCCTCACCTGCCTCCCGGCCGCCGCCGCCGCCGCGCTGCTCCTCGGGCTGCGGAAGGCTGGGTTCGCCAGCCGAGCAAAGCCAGGCTCCCCGGCGGGCTGCTCCCGCTTTACACCCCGCTCCAGTCCGGGTCGACGCCGACGCGCCCGCCGCCTCCCGCCGCCGCCAACCTCTCGCCGCCCCACGCCGCCGACAGAGGGCACCGCGCGGGGGCGAAGCGCGAGCCGCCCTCCCCTTCCGAGAGCCGCCCGGGTCTGTCCGGAAGGACCCGAGCCCTGGCGGCTGGGCTTCGGCGGCCCGCTGCGCCTTCGGCTCTTTCCGCGAGGGGGCGGGGAAGGCAGGCGCTCGGCAGCGCTTGCTTTCCTCGAGGAGAAAGGGCGAGAAGAAGGAAAAGGAAAGGTCGGGGGCGCGCTAGCGGCAGCTGGAGGGGAGGGAAGCTATCCGCGTACGTCTAAGCTCAGGGAAACTTCTGATAGACGTTTTGGATTTCCTTTCTCTTACAAATGTGCGTTCTGTTTTATTAGCCTGTTAGGCGATAAATCACCGTGACATACAAAATGAAGAAATAAAATTTATTAATCGTGATGGTTCGAGTTCTATGATAACGACAACACTAAATTAAGTCCCCCTCCCCAATTTTCCTGGTACGATGGGTATCAGGCCTGGGTACCCAGGAGCGCTCTACCATTGGCCTACATCCCTGCTCACCCGTTTATATTTTGAAACAAGGTCTCGCTGAATTGACCAGGCTAGCCACAATCTTGTGATCCATCTGCTTCAGCCTCTGTCCAGTGCCTTGGATTACAGGTGTGCGCCACCTCATCTGGCTCAGTAACTACTTTGTAAAAAAAAAAAATCCAGTGTTTGAACAAGTATCTTCTTAAATGAATACTAAATGGTCCAGTCCTATGTTAACATCCTCGTTTGGACTAAAGTTTACTAACCACCCGTTTGATCTACAGTAAATCATATATTAAATTCTGTGGAATATAAGTGGAATAAGCCAAGGATGTCTACCTTTTTAGAGGACTCAGGAAAAAAGTACACGAGCACAGACAAAACTATTTTACCATTTGAGCTGTATCTCAAAATGTGAGTAAATATTAACATTTGCATTGTTAATTTCTTATTTTCATAGCATTTCATCCTCAGAGGATTTTAGGATATGACTCATAGTAGGCATTCAGTGACTGTCTAATGAATGATAAGTTATGAATTACATACTTTTAAAAATCCTCTGGTAATTTGCCTCTGACCGAACAGCATGAAAAATGAAACACCTAGATCAGTATTTGGTGAGCAAAGTATTTCTTAGGAAAGAGAAATGAGGCAGTTGGTATTTTCCTGGCAATTGAGCACCTAAAAAACTTAGACAGAAGATCAATTAACATTTTTCTCAGTTACCTTTCCTGAAAAGTTAGTTGCGAAAAAACTTTATAAACTTGGGAAATAGTTGAAAGTTTAGAATCTATTTATCTTTCAGTAGTGTAATTGAAACTAAAAAAAGTTTTAAAATACAAATCACCATGGGAGTAGAAGCCAATCTCAGTGTGGGATTTATTACTTTTCAGTGAGTTGGAAGACACAGTACACTTCTTTTTCACCCACATTAACACCAGTAAGGCCACCAATCGAATTGCTTTGCTTTTGTCCCGTTACCAGAAGAGTGTGATGAAAACTTGTTCTTTCAAAACACAGGCAACTTTCTCTTCCCAACTGGCTGCATTCCTCATACCTCCAAACGAGAGAGTACTAAAGTTGAAAAGCTACCTAAAAGGAAAGAAGATCAAAAAATGAATCTTACTGTATTTGCAGGAAAGCAGAGCAGACCAAGAAACTTGACTGGCCTTCATAATTATCTTTCCTTCAGTATCATTGGAAGTTTCATTAGTGTTTATATTTTTAAATGTTATTTTACCTACTTTCTTTTTATCTGAGAGCTGAGCCTCGTTTCAGGCAACCCCGTAGATAAAGAGAAGAACCTGTATCGAATGTATTTAGGCATGTCAATTGTTTTATTTTCTATAAAGGTTTTGGGCTGGCTATTGTGGACAAGTTGTCCATGTTTGCTTGCCACATTTGAACATTATGGAATCCATGAGGGCCATAACTGTTCTATTTTGTATTAAAATGCAAAAAATCTAGCCAGGTGTCATGGTGCAAGCCTGTAATCCCAGAGCTCAGGAGGCTGAGGCAGGAAGATTGCTGGGAGTTTGAGATCAGCCTGGGCTGCATAGTGAGTTCAAGGCCAGCTTAAACCCAGTTTGAACAGCAAGGGCACAACCAAAAAGGCCAAGAATATTGCATATACTTAGTATGTATTTATTTTTGGTGATAAAAGATAAAGTGATATTTATTTAGTCCCAGAACCTTTCCCCTCATTTAAACTCAGAGTCAAAGATTTGGTAAAGTCACCACACCATAGAACAAACTCCAGTACAATAATAAAAACAATGCCTCAAGCAGTTATAAGTGATTTGGAATTCCAGTACTGTCACCTACTAGCTCTGTAATCTTGAATTTGATTCTTCATCTATAAAATAGGTACGTTAATACCTTACCATAGAATTGTTTTAAGGATTAAATGAAATTAACAATGTATAGTGTCGGACAGGGAGTTAGCTCAATGGTTCCGGCGCCTGTCTTGCAAGCGCAAGGACCTGAGTTTGATTCCCCGGCAACCACATACAATACTGGGCATGGAAACTCACGCCCAGCAGCAATGCCAGGCATGGTGGCTCACGCCTGTAATCCCAGCACTCAGGAGGCAGAGGCAGGAGGATTACTGTGATGTGAGTTTGAGGCTGAGCTCAGGGCCAGCCTGAACTACAAAACGAGACCCTGTCTCAAAACAACAACAACAAACAAACAAATAAAAAAACAATATATAGTGTCAAACTGCTTAAAAGTTTTACAACATGCCACTTTGTCTACTGTCCCCAAATCTATTCCAGGAACCCTGCACTTGAAATAATCATTCCTCTGTGTCCATACTGCGCTTCTCCAGTTGGTTGGCCATTTCCAGGTCTTCCATAAAGACCTAGGTCAAGCACTAATTTGCAAAGTTTGCCTTGGCCCAGTAAATGATAGACAAGATTACTTGATATTGAGTAGATTAATATCTGGACCACAATAAGTGCTAAATATATGTTTGCTTTTTCATCGTTATCCCCTTTTCTGCTCAATCCTAACAAATCTCTCATCCTTTAACCTTGCAAAGTCAACTGTATAGAGATATATAATATTCCTGTTGGGATAAAAGGAGTACATAATCGCTCAGTGATAAAATCAACCAAAAGACCAACAGGCAGCTTACTCCAAATATGAAAAACTTGAGGGGATATAGAATGCAAGAGTCATTTGTGAAAAATTACTTGGCAATATGCAGTTAAACCAAATAAGAAATGAGTCAGAGAATTAAGGATAGAGATTTTGTAGCCTACCTATTTAACATAGGACCAAGACCAAACAGGATTGATTATAACTATGTCACAGAATTAAATTTATAAACCCTGATAAACAGGGTGCAAAGCCTTAAACATTTATCCATTCATTCATCTCCCGAATGCATATCAAGGAATACTGTTTAGTACCTACTCTATGCCCAGCATGGTGGATGCAGTTATCATCAAGTCAAAGTCTTAGTCATTGTGAAAATTACATCCTAATAGGAGTTGCATAAATAAAAATGTATATATAATTTAAATATATAATGCAATATCAAATGGTCATAAATGTCATGAAGAGAAATAAAAACAGAATGATGAGGGTGCTATCATAGTTGGCCTCTGAAAAGGTGATGTATTACAAAGAATGAAAAGTAAAGGGCCATGAAAATATCTGAAGAAGAGCATTCTGGGTAATAGAATATGTTAGTACCTTTCAACCAATGACTATATCCATAGTTGACAGGTTAGGCTTATTTCTTTGTCGGGGTAGGGGGGATGCACACTGTAGGAGGCTATGGAGTACCTCAGTAGGAGGAAGTTACAGCCTATTAGATGATCTGGGTAACTTGAGGAGCTTCTCAGAAAGCAGGAATTCACTTTAACTCAGATGTCCTCAGAAAGCAGAGGCAACTGTATGATTGCGCACCTCAGTAAATCGTATCTATAGGGACCACAATGGCAGTCACCTATCTTGACCAGAAGAGCAGACATCTAGTGTTTTCTGAGTGGCATGGTGACCTTATTTTGTCTATGCTTGTACTGTCTCATTTTGTCTTACTTGGTCAGTTTCCCATGACCTTATTTTAGGTTGCTGTTCTGTTAGTTTATGTCCAGCAAGAAAAGAATCCACCCACTTGCAAAGGCTGCACCAGCTTCTGGATATCATGGGCTGCCTGACCTCCCGTCTTCAAAGAGCAAGTACAAACCCTTAGACATTTATCAGTGGCCATTACCTTGTCTTCCATAAAAAGTCATCACTTAATAGAAAGTAGTCACTTAATAATTATTGTAGGAAAACATACTAATTTGTTATTTGGAATTCAAATGTAAGAAGGCATACTGTATTTTATTTTCACTGACTCTTGCAATCCCAAAATATGCAGTCAGTTGCATAGAAAATACTTTGAATACTTTATTCCTTTTATCCTATCTCATTAAAGTTTTTTCATTCAGATAGATTCAGAAAACACGTTATTTGATGTGTATCATTTGTATGTGTATATGTAAAACTACAGTATATATCTTACACAGTACATACATATACAAACATGAGGTACAGTAAACACTCAATATTACAAATTATGCAACACTTGCACAGAAAGCACCAGAATGAGCAGAAATGACTCTGTGTTCCGTAGAGGGGTACTCTATGGAACATATCCTGTGGCCCTTTGTCCTGCTGTTCAGTTATTCAAGAAGGAGCTTAGAATACCAATAAATTATGGTCGCTGGTCAAGTTTGGACCTGACAGGCCTTGTAAGGAACTGAAAGATGAACAAAATGGTTTGCTGTTGTGGCTTATTTATATCAATATATTCACTCTTCACCTCTGCTGGGGACTTGTCCACCAGGAGAAGGATTTTTGTCAACATACTAGCAATAGTTTCTATGGTTTCCTTAGCTACTGGCGAAGTATAGGGCAGGTTTTCAGAGCCATGGCAATGGAGATGTTATAAAGCTGGTGAAAGTGGCCCCTATTTTCATGGCTGCTGTAGCTCCTCATACATATCCTTTTCTGCAGGCCTGAAGAGGTGACCTTGGGTCCCAGTGGTGAGAGCCTCCCAGTTCCAGAAAGAATCCCAAGCCAAGCAAAATCGCCTACTCCTGGCTTGTATGTGTATATGTTCAAACTTTCAGTCTTTGCACTTGCATGGCCCCAAGTGCCAACTCGATGGCCTCAGTAGAGTCTCCTGAAACCAAGCCTGCCATTCCCACTTGTGGTCCCATTCTTAATGGAGCCTGGTGCTCACTGCTGCAGGCAACTTCATTGCCTTGGCCTCCTCCAAGTATTGCAGCAGCGCTTGCACTGCAATGGGTGTGACAAACCAGGCAAAGCATGCTGGAGGAGGAAAGTTCAGCCTTTGGCAGAGGCAAGTGGAGCTGCTGTGCCTTTGCTTTCGGGAGATCACTTGCCTTTGGACTCTCCTTTCTCTTCATTTGCATTTTGCTCCATCTACCTTCTATGTACCTATTTTCATCCATTTCTTCAATGTAGCCCCTTCCTTACTCTCCCGCTTCCTTCCTTATATCCTCATTCATCCTTAGGTTCTTTGGTCAGGTGCCCAGGTCTAGCTCTTTCATCTTCTGCCACTAGTATTGGGCATGATCAAGGAGCAAAGCTGTATGCATTCCGTTTATGTTGTGTTACCGTTTGGGAGCATGCCTCATTCTCCACTAGACTGAGCTTGTGGAAACAGAAGCATGATTTTCTTCTTTACCGAGTTCACAGGGCCTGGTAGTAGGTGCTCAATCATTGAGTGCTGAATGAGTGAACGGAACGTTTTGAAGTTGTAAAAGGTTGTGTGAGTAGAGTTTTTTGTAAGGAGTTGTCAAAGGTTGAAGTTCAAGTTTTAAAGTAGGAAAGCCTTCCTCTAAGACAAGATAATTGGATGGACATAGGAAAAATGATATGTTAAACTGCAGAGGAGGCTGCCTTTAGAAAGGTTATGTTAAAGGATCTCAAGACCTTTAAAAATAAAGTGAAAGTGAAATAAATTTTCCCCTGAGAATTAATATTGGAGTGAAAATTTGCTTGTTTTGGGGGGAGGAAGGTAATTACTTCAGTATAAGTATTCATATTTAATATTTATTGAATGTCAGGTACCTTACACACACTATATGTTAAAGATTAACATAACATTTAAGATATTATAGGCATTGAAAGGCAGGTTTCCGTGCATCTGTTTTTATTTCTGTGCTCCATTCAGAGGCTATTAATCTCTCACTTGGTTTCTTCAGCTCCTGTGAAAGTGCGTGACTGGTTGTTCCACCTGTTTACATGGATGAACACTGGAAGCTTCTATACTGTCATCTTGTTGACATCACTTCCTGTCTTGCTTTTAGTGTTTTGTTTTGTTTTGGCTCTAATGTTCACCTGGGTGCTTAGGCTTTCCATACATAGTCTGTACCATTTGATAGTATTATCAGAATATTAAATTTTAAGTGTTGAGTTTCATTTATACCAACCTTTTGTTAAAGTTTAAAGGGAGACTAGGACTTACCAGTATCTGTTGCATTTTGCTTTCATAATTATGTATAATTATATGTAATAAAATTATATTTTAAGTATATATACATTAAAAAGTGATTTCTGCTATAAATTACATGTCTGTGTTGCTGAGGAGATTAAGAAAGAAAGAAAGAAAGAAAGAGAATTGGAAATGTAGGAGCTTTTGAAGTTTGGAGACTTTCTCCAAAGAATTTTTGTTTTAGAATGAATTTTGTCTCCATTCCCACCGAATTCATATGTTGAATGTGTAGCTTGCAATGGACTGTATTTAGAGATAGGACATTTAAGGGATAATTAAGGTTAAATGGGAAGTCATAAGATAGGACCTACTTCAACAGTAATGTCCTGTGTAAAGAGAGACACTAGTAATCTTTCTCTCTTCAAACACACAGAGGAAAGGGCATGTGAAGACACAGTGTGAAGGCAGCTGTCTAAGAACCAGGGAGAGAGCCTTTGCCAGCACGAACCCTAATGGTACCTTGGACTTATAGCCTCCAGAATGGTGAGAACGTAAACTTATGTTGTTTAAGCTTTCTGCCCTGTAATATTTTATTATGGCGGTCCTATTTGACTAATACAGTCCTGAACTAGAGTGACGGATACAATCCTGAACTAATTAAACTGTTTATAAGTATTTAAGTATTTTAGAACATTTATTAAATTTGCAGTCTTATGTAAAAATTTTACTAGAACAATTGTAAAGTAAATCTCACATTTTTTCTTTTTTAATGGTTTATAATTTTATATCTCTTAATTAATAAAAGTCATTAAGAATTAAAACCTGCTGTCCATCAATTTTAGCTTTCAGTATCTTTTTTTTTTAGGTTTTTTGAGACAGGGTCTCGCTTTGTGGTTCAGGCTGGCCCTGAGCTCAGCCTCAAACTCACATCACAATCCTCCTGCCTCTGCCTCCCGAGTGCTGGGATGACAGGCGTGAGCCACCACGCCCGGCACTGTGGTATGTGGTACTGGTTGCTGCTGGGTGTGAGTCTCCACACCCAGTACTGTTATGTGGTTACCGGGGAATCGAACCCGGGTCCTTGCGCTTGCAAGACAGGCACCAGAACCACTGAGCTAACTCCCCAGCCCTAGCTTTCAGTATCTTAAAAAATTTTAAAACATATAGTTCTACTTTCTTATTAATAGAAGGGTTTAGTATTAAAACACATAATACATTTACATTATTTGTAATTGATTTTTCTTAAGTAGCCCAGAAGAAGATTGCATGCCTGAAAACAGAAGGATTTTTTAAAATGAAGACATCAATATGTTTTAACTTAGTTAATTTTCCTATATCTAATACTTTTGAAAGATTAGTGTTTCTTTTATTTACTTCTTTTCAGTGTTATTCAAGTTTCCTCTTTCTTCTTCTCTATTCCCGTGTCTAAATTAGATTGAGTTTAGATGATGTGTTTGATAGGTAAACCTGTAATTTGTAATAGGATGCTAAAGCATTATGATCTGAAATTTGTTTTAGAGACACCTTTGGAAAATGCTCAAGAGTCCTGAACTCATAGAAGTACAATGGGAGGAAAGTCTAAAAGTAGTTTTCTGGAGCAATAATCAAATTTTCCAAGATATGCTCTCCAGAATATAAGATTATTTATTATGACAGTCCCTTTCTCCACTATTGTAGAATTTTAATATTGATTTCTCAAATTTTATAGAACAGGAAAAAAATCTCTGCAAACTGTAGTTTGTTAGACTCTTCTTGCTCTAGGGAGACGGAACAATTACTATTCTACTTTCTTTCCTTTAGACATTTACAATAAAATCATGAAGTGCCCCCCCACCTTCTTATCTTCAATTTGTTTCATCTTTCTTTATCATTCCTTACTTTACCCTGTGGTTTCTTCAGAAAATATATATCTTCCATGCTGATTTACTTGAATAGCACTTTGTAAATTCTAAAGCATTATGCATACGTAAGTAATTTATTATTATGATGCTGGTAGTCCTATGAACAAAGGTGATCTAGTGCTTACTTTTAATGGTTCTTGGACAATCGATACTGTTACTAAAATTGTTAAGCCCGTATATGTTTTTAAATTTATTTATTCTTTTTTTTTTTTTTTTTTTTTTTTTTTTTTTTTTTTTTT
>PVIR01029480.1:0-21076 GCA_004026965.1 Petromus typicus | reverse complement strand
CTGGCCCTGAGCTCAGCCTCAAACTCACATCACAATCCTCCTGCCTCTGCCTCCCGAGTGCTGGGATTACAGGCGTGAGCCACCACGCCCGGCACTGTGGTATGTGGTACTGGTTGCTGCTGGGTGTGGGTCTCCACACCCAGTATTGTTATGTGGTTACCGGGGAATCGAACCCGGGTCCTAGCGCTTGCAAGACAGGAGCCGGAACCACTGAGCTAACTCCCCGGCCCTCAAGGCATTATTCTTAAAGATGTTTACATCTTTATATTTACTTACTTATAATAATAGCTATATGAAAACTATTCTGAATTATGCATTTTCCTAGCTAATCCTGGGAAAGATTACCTTTGAGTTTTTAAAAGACAGTATTTCATTTGAAAATATTATAGGGTATTGTTTTTGACATGCTTCTATAATTAGCATTGTTTATAATTTTTTTAATTATCTTTATTGGTACATTAAATATACACATCATGATTGCACTCCATAATGGGGATTTGTACCAGTATAAGACACAACTTAATTCTCATTTTTTCCCATAGCCCCACCCACCCTACCACCCCCCCATATATATAAAATTTGTTTCCTTTTTTGTTATAATTTTTTAATGTGGATATTAATTGTATCACAGACATATTTGTTTCTATGCCAAATGCATTTGGAAAGGAAGCCTAAATCATATGGTTAAGACTGTACATTATAGAAACTATTCATGAAGGAATTTTCTAACATACTCCCTAAGAAGCTCTCTCCAGGCTAGACTGATGGAAGTAGGTACTGTGGTAGAATCATTTTAGAGAAAGACATGTGGTAGCTGACTACTTTTTAGAAGACCAATGCGCTAAACACCTTGATGTGCTTAACATTTATTTAATTGTTTATAGATTATCCTTTTTAGAGTGCACATACTCAAAAATCCTGGGCCGGGGAGTTAGCTGAGTGGTTCCGGCACCTGTTTTGCAAGCGCAAGGGCCCGGTTCGATTCCCTGGTAACCACATAACAATACTGGGTGTGGAGACACACCCAGCAGCAACCAGTACCACATACCACTGTGCCAGGCGTGGTGGCTCACGCCTGTCATCCCAGCACTCGGGAGGCAGAGGCAGGAGGATTGTGATGTGAGTTTGAGGCTGAGCTCAGGGCCAGCCTAAACCACAAAAGCGAGACCCTGTCTCAAAAAACCTAAAAAAAAAAAAAAAAAAAATCCTTTGTTGAACCTTATTTTTAGATCAGTGATCCAGAATTTCTACAGAGTATAAGACACCATGATAAGCAATTTGTGTACCTACCTATCTATTCATTCATTCATTGTTAGCCACAGGGAGTCTTCCTGTTTGAATTGACAACAACTTAGGGAAGTGGAGATTGGTAGAGGAATGACCAGCCCTGCCTCAGTTATGTTTAACATTGACTTCTACATCTGTAGTGTGATTAGAAATATTTGACATTTCTTTTAGAAAAACTTCCCTTTCTCTACAGAGAGGAGGAGCCTCCTATCAGTGTACTTAGATAAACAAAATGCCTTAAGGTTCAGTTAAGAAAAAAAAAAAAGAAAACTATTTCAGAAATATTTAAAAGATTTTTCTTTCTTTGAGTATAGGAAAAAAATGCCAGTTCTGACATGTTTGATAATTAAGTAAGATTATGTCAAATTATATTAAAATTTGTTTTTTTATTGCAGCAGTTTGCTTTTAAGAGATAATAGGAATCTGTTAACATAACTATTAAATGAGAAGTAGGTTGAAAAGATCTTATATATTCATAATTATGCTGTATCACAAGCATGTTTCAAGATATCAAAAGAAATTATGTTGAAAATGGATATTCTGTTACATCAAAATATTTTGGTTTTTTTGTCTAGTGTAAAGAAAGCAAATTTTCATTACAAAATTTGTGAATAAATACGTTTTTGAATTTGCTGTCTTAAATATTTAACTTCATTATAGGATGTTCATCATTTTCTTTTAGAAGAAAGGTGTAAACTATTATTCATTTAACCTCAAATGCTAAAATATATTAAATATATACAAAATAGAAAACTGGATAATATATACATACGTGTTCATACAAATACTCTGATTCTTCATTCTTTATTTTAAACTGGGCTACTGATGCTAACGGAGCAAAGGTCCAGCCACTTTGCACAGCTTACAGGAGACGTTGCAGCCCAGCTCCTTCCTACCTCACTCCATTCGGAGCGTTATACTCTTGCTGCTCTCCTCTTGAAGGTGTTGCTTCTGCACCCTGTCATTTCTGCTAGTTCGTCATTTTCCTAGTTATACTCTCTGTGCCTAAGATCCCTTTTTTTTCTGTCTTCTTTCTGTAAATATCCCTTCAACCACTGTTAACAGTCAGCAGATTTGGGGGTTGTTTTCCAAATAGTACTTCCTTTAAATTCGCCAGTTCCCCCTTCCACCAAAGTAGAGTTATATTTCTGTTTTATGTGTCTATGTATACATAAAATGTATGTGTGTGTGAAATCCCTTATTTACATTTTGTATTCACCTGTATTTTTGTGTTTGTTTCCTGAGTGACATGTTACTATAGACTTAACTAGTTAGTCATACTTCAGAAGTCTACTCAATGGGATAGTCTTAAGATTTCAGAAGGCAGAAATCAAGATGTTAGCCAAAACAGACTCTTACTTGGAGACTGTGAGGAAAATCCATTCATAGCTTATTCAAATTGTACCCCTTCAATCTCCAAAGCCAGCAATGAGCTTATGGTCTTCCTTGCATGTCAGATCTGATTTTTCTGCTACCAGTGATGCTTTGCTTTTAAAGGACTCATTAAGTGAGGGATGGTCATCAAGATTCCCCTTTTGATTAACTTAAAGTCCACTGATTAGTAACATTACTTATATCTCGAAAGTCTCTTTGCACATGATATAATCACATATGTGATACGATATTTACAGAGCAGGAAATTTTAAAGTGCCTCTTTAGAATTCTGCCCACCATACCCTGGTATGCAAGGATCATGTTTATTGAACGTTTAATCCTATCATAGTATATTACAATGATAGTATAGATTGCTGGATACTCACTGTGTGTGTATGTGTAAAGTATAATGCTAAGTATTGAACTTGAATAAACATTTCATTTTATTTGTTTTATTTTTTGTTGGAGGAACCCAGAGCTTTTACAAATGAGCTATGTGCCCTCCCTTTTTGAGATAGTCTCACTAAATTATCCATTCTGAACTTAAACGTGCAGCTACTTCAGCTTCCCAGTGCTAAAAATGAATCAAACTTATTTAATCATTACTGTAACTTCCTGTTAGCACCACTTAACAAATACGGAAGAGTACAGAAGTATTGCCTTGGATATATTATGGAGTACTCAAGTGTGGATTCTGGAATTCCACCTCACTCACATTCAAATTCTGCCATAACTTAGGGGCATGGTGGGATGAGAGTTTCTTTTTTAACCTCATTTGGTTTGTTTTAAATCTGTAGGATAAAAAATAACATCTACCTCATAAGATAGTTGTGATTATTAAGTAAGATAATCTATGCAACACACAGCATAGTGCTGGTTGCTTAGATTTCTTGCCCTGTTTCTACAGCACAGCATAAGGTATGTAAAAATATATAAAGAGAACATAGCTGATTGGTACAATCAAGAAAAGTTACCTTTTTCTTTCCATTTTCATCTTTGTTCATTGTGTACACATTGGCTTTATAATACATAAAACTTTAGGAAACCCCTAAAATTATATACAAATAGATATTGTCTGCTCTGTTTCAAACCCTATATTTGGTGTTTTGGGGACTAAAAAAGTACATAATGCTGAGATATTCACATTCTAATGGGTAAGACTAACCATAGTAGAGAATATTGGGATGAGTTATTGCTTGATCTATGTGGATGCAGACATTTAAAACAATATCTACCATTAGGAAGCAAATCATGATGATCATAGAATACATAAAACAATGTGGGCCATGTAAAATAATTAAACTTCTAAATTTAAGTGCGCTCAGAGATCAGAGAAGCAAATGAGAACTTTTACAAAGCAATTTTCCATTGAGATTAGAGGCCTTTTATCTTTTTACTATAAAAATGTAAGTTAAACAGTGTAAAATTATGTAATATGACTATCTTGCAATGATGTCAGAACACCTTGGAATAGTTTAGATCTCAAAGGTTTAAGTAAAATAGACTATTCATTCAGTGAGTTCCTGGAGGAGTTACTTTTTCAGCATTCAAAGGAGCTTAGTAAGGAAGTTGAGGAAAAGAGTCAGTGGGATTGGGCAAGTGCCTAGGCAAAAATACAATTAGCATACTGTTAAGGTTCAAATTAAGACAGGTAAAACAAGTTGGAAGGACTGAAGCAAAGGTAGTGACTAATGTGATGGTTAATCTTCATTATCAAGTTGATTTGCTTTTGAAATGCCTGTGGGATTAGTAAGACACACTTCTGGTTGGATGAGTCACAGCTGGGCTGTGGGGGCTCGACTTGGGGTGTGTGTCTGGCCTTGGTCCCTGGCCCTTTCCTCTCTCACTCTCCCTCTGCCCTTCCCCAGGATGCTATGAGCTGGGCAGCCATCCTCCACCGTGCTCCTCTGCCATGGTCGTCTGCTTAGAACCAGCTTACTGTGGGCTGGAAACTAGGAGCCCAGTCTTTTCTCCTTTAAGTTATATATTCAGATATTATGTCCCACTAGCAAAAAGATGACTCATACATAGAGGAAGTGTAGGTTGGCCTGGATCACATATAGCACCTTCAATACCAGTTCAGGAAAATAAAACAGTTTAAACTAAGTAGAAATAGGAGACAAGGGTACTAGCATTAGCAGAGTTAGTGGAAAGAGCATGCAGCTTACAAGGTGAGAAAATTGGATTCTAGTTCTTGATTACCAGTAGACAATGCCTTGCTCGAGTTCAGCCTGGGCAACTTAGTAACTTTGCTCTGTGCAGAGGCTCTGAATTCAACCCCAGGATTCATCCCTCTCAAAAGACTGAGAGAATAAAATATTGTTATAGCTTACAAGAACCATCTTTTAGAATGGCGATTTGAGAATAAAAATTACCACTTAATTGTCTAGAAATGTGAGCCTCAGTAAGGGGTGATGTTGCCCACAGGGAGCTTTTGACAATGTCTGGAGACATTTATGACTTTTGTAACCAGAGGTAGAAGATGCTGCTTGCATCTGATGGGAAGAGATCAGGAAAGCTGTGTAACATCCTTCAGTGCACAAGACAAGCCCCACAGCAAATAATTATTCAGCTCAAAATATCAGTAGTGGCACTGTGGATAAACCCTGCCTCAGAAGATACAGTATATACGGTGCTCAATATAAAAAGCAATAAATGTACTTTAAAAATATAGATGGTATAATGAGAATACAGAGAAAAGAAAGCTCTTGGGAGGAATTTCAGAAGGCTTTTTGAAGGAAATAATGGTTACACTGTCTTGAACAGCTTCTGAGCAGAAGGAATTATATGAGCAGTGAGATGGGGCAGCATGGGTTGACACACTTCCTTCAAAGATGGATCCTGATTCTCATATCTTCGAATGTGGGCTTGACTTTGTAATTCTCTTCTAATAGAATATGGTAGGAATGATACCGTGTGAATTGCCATGTTGGGTCATAAAGGAATACCTTATATGCAGCTCTCCCTAGCTATACCCAGAGAGTCCTGAGAGAGTCCCATTAGGAGGAACTGGGGCCTCTGGTAAGCAGTGAGTCATGCTGGAAGCAGACACTCCAGCTAGGCACTACTCTAATCTAAGAAATTCTAAGCCAGCCCATGTGGTTTAGCTGTAGCCAAGTCCTTATTCTATGGTATCTGATGGTGGGATAATAAATGTTTATGGTTTTAACCATTACATTTTAGAGTAATTTATTTCCACAGCACAAAAATACAGTGAATACCCAAGCAGTGAGATGGTTTAGTTGTGGATGGCTAGTGATGGGGGAAGTGAGGTTGCCTGGGCAGATGAAGTCAGACCATGCAGGCCTTAAATGTCAGGCTGAGGCTGAA
Source organism: Petromus typicus (assembly GCA_004026965.1). Classification (NCBI taxonomy): domain Eukaryota; kingdom Metazoa; phylum Chordata; class Mammalia; order Rodentia; family Petromuridae; genus Petromus; species Petromus typicus. The sequence goes on along the minus strand of PVIR01029480.1, from coordinate 15,085 downwards.
TAAAGTTTCTGCCTCTTATTTGGAAATCTACTCTCTGGGCCTTAGTCCATCCTGATAAGATTAAAAAACAAAAAAAGAACAACAACAAAAAAAACATGGTCTCATTATGCAGTGCAGGCTGGCCTTGAACTCACTACGTAGCACAGGCTGACCTCAAGCTATCTTCCTGCCTCAGCCTCCTGAGCGCTGGGATTACAGACATGTGCTACCACACTCAGCCAGATCACATCTTTTTTCTCTGTTAGATGAAGAATGGCAGAGAGGGCTCCAGACAATATTGGGGATCATGTGACTTATCAAGTTGTCTCTAGTAGAAGAAAAAATACCTATAAATACCATCACTACATGGGACATTCTTGGCAGAGAGGGGCTTGTTTTAATATTTTTTAGGCATCAAGTTAGGCATCGTGTGTAACTTCATGTAATGTCATGTGTAACGTGAAACTTGATTATGAATTCAGATGTTAGGTTACCATGGCCTCCCCTCAAAGGAACTGAACTAAGAAAATCTTTTCTTGAAATCTCACCCTAATGTAAAAGTGAGTCTTAACATCTTTACCAAAAGCTTTGTCTCAGGGTCTGTGACACCAGCACTGACTCACTGCCTAAGTCCCAGTCTGCTCGGAAGGGCTACTGATCAAAAATTGAGAACTTCTGACTGGGAGGCCTTATTTTTGATAAAGGGTGGAAACAAGGAGTGGTGGTCAGTGGTCTAGCTATCACTAGTTGAGAAGAGTCATCTCACCTCAGGTTGAAATTAGAAATGGGGGTGAGGCATTAGTTTAGGGAGGCAAAACTGGGGGGAGTTTTAGCAAAATTTCCAGGGAGATGGAGGTGGGGTAGGAGGAGCTCTGAAGTGGCCACTTACTGTAGTGTTGACCTGTTGACCTGTTGGGCAGACATTTTATCAGTGAATATAGTAACATTTCCAATTTAGCTTCAGGCAAAAGAATATCTGGTAAAAGCTGTATCTTTATTTTCTGTTTAGTGTCTAAGGCCTGTTTGTGTATGTCTGTATATGTTTACTTATCTCTTGTTTGAAATCATTGTGTAATCATAAAATATAGAGAATTAGCATCTTGAATGTATTAGGTTGAGAAATTTTCTCTAGAGATGTGTAATTTCATAATCATTGTATTAATAAGCTCTTTAGATAAAGAAGTAAGGTGATCTACTTCAGCCTCTTGCAAACTAATACCACTGCCCCAGCTGCTAATATCCATGAATGCCCAGCTTCTGTCACGATTTTTTTCAAGATTGTTTTTAGAAGTTTCAGCCCGATTTCCGGTAAGTGTCAGTTCTAAGAAAGGTTTTCTTATATATGAGATAACTCATTTTTCCTGAAACTTGCAACTTTTTCCATTAACTGCTCTTTGTGATTCTGACTGGTGGTGATTTTCAGGTTTTCTCTTCATTTTTGTGAGTCTATAAGTGACTTCTTCTCCCCAAATTATAGTGATTAACTTTATAATCTCTAGAAACTGATATTATCACAATCTCTAAATTTCTCTTCTTGTAACATTTCAAGTAGTTCATTAGAATAGTTACTCAAAATTTAAAATGCAATGTACCATTTCTCTGGAGAATATAAATTTCATGAGGGAAAAGATATATTTTTCTTCCCATATTCCTACACCGAATACAGTATCTGACGTGTAATAATGGCAGTCAAGGAAATTTAAGAAGCATCAACTGAGCGTTTTGTAGAGCCATCATCATTTATTTTCTGGCCAGTATTTGCTAGTAACTTTCTTTTAAAGCTGTCTGCTATTTAGATAGTCACTTCATTGTTCATTAGTAGATGACTTGGGTAAGTATTTCTCCTGTGGAGAGAAATATTATAACAAACTATTATGGAATTCAACACTGATATTTCAGTTACTCAACTAATCCACCCACTGATACAGTGAACTTTGAATTAAGTGCTTTGAAAACTAAAATAAATTTTGATAAAATCAAAGGCTGTGGAAATCTTGTTTGACAGAAGACAAGAACAAAAATGCTAAAATTAATACTGTTGTGGAAGAGGCACTCCTTAGCAGACTAAATAAAGAGTAATAGTTAAAGAGTATCAAAATGCCTGCATGATCAAAAAACAGAAATAGCTTCTTTTTACTGTTTCTTTTAGTATTCCAGAACTCAGTATTCTGCCTACCCAAGCACCTGCCGTTGTGGTAACTTAGATTATTTGATCGCTTTATCTCACCTAACCTCATACTTCCTGTGAGGTTGTTAGCACTGAGAGCTCTCAGTACTGTTTTCAAGATGAAGCAAGTGAATTATAGAGGCTGTTCATACACTCTTAAGTTTCACACCGGCCTGTGGAGGAAGTGTGGGTAAGAATTACAGTTAACTCCTAGTCAAAAAAATTCAGTATCAGAACTTGAAAGGCCATTGTAAGTCCCTGGCCCACCCTAAGCTTTCATAATAAAACTTTATTACGGTCATTTAAGTCATTTCATCACCCACATACATTTTAAGTAATTTTTAATTATTAATACATGCATGTACAAATGATGCAGTACATTAAACTAAAAAGTGTTAAATGGAGAAAATTGAATGCTTTCCCTCTAAAATCAGGAACAGAACAAAGGTGTCCCCCTCTTCAAAATAGTCCTTGAAACATTTAACCAGAATGATTAGGAAAAATAAAAGGGATGCATGTAGGAAAGAATGAAGTCAAAGTATCATTATTTGCAAATAACACAATTCAGCTTACAAGACCCCCCAAAAAAATCTCCATCAAAAGACCCCTAGAATCAGTAAGCAAATTGACCCATGCATCAGGGTTCCAAGTAAACACAAAAATCAACAGCTTTCCTGCACATTAATAATGAACTCAATGAAAAAGAAATTGGGGAAAAGATACCATTCACAATAGCATAAAATATTAAACATTTGGCAATTTATGTAATCACGAAAGTGAAAAACCTCTATGATGAAAATAAACATTATTCTGGAAAAGGAAATCAAAGAGGATGTCAGAAAATGTAAAGATATCCCCTGTTCCTAGATGGGCAGAACCAATATAACCAAAATGACAACGCTTCCAAAACCAATACACAGGTTTAATGCAATCTCAGTCAAAATACTAGTGGCATTTCTCAAAGATCTAGAGAAAAGAACCCTAAAATTCATATGGAACAAGACCTGGAATTGCTTTTGCTATTGTAACAAAAACAAAGTAGGTGACATCAAGTCCCCAGACCTGAAATTACACGAGAAGCTATGGCGATTAATATGGGATAGTACCAACACAAAACAGACATGTAGATCAATGGAATAGAATAGAAGACCCAAAAACAACTCAGGCACTATTTGATCTTTGACAGAGGTCAAAACCCTGGAAGAAGAATAGCCTCTTTAATAAATGGTGCTGGGAAAGTTGGATATTTGTATGCAGAAGATGAGTGTAAACCCATGTATCTCATGATGTACTCAAAATCAAAGATCTAAATGTTAAAACAATCTGCTGGAAAATAAGCACAACTCCTGCATAAGAGGACCTATGCAAGGAAGGACTTTTTAGCAGAATTCCAATACCATAGAAATAATAATGAAACTCAATAAGTGAAATCATGTCTAGTTAAGGAGCTTCTGCACAGCAAAGGAAACAATAGAGTGAAGAGATGACCTTCAGGGTGAAGAAAAAATATTTACCAACTTCTCCTTAGAGACCTGACATCTAGAATACATAAAGAACTGAAAAAAATTAGATTCCTTAAAATAAAGGCCCACTCAAAAATGGACTACTGAAGTGAATAGATCTCACAATTATATGAAATAATTTTCAATATTATTTACATAAGTAATTTACATTATGAATACATGGACAACTTTCAACATTGCTGGCCATTAGAGAAATGCAAAGTAAAAGAACACTGAGATTCCATCTTACTCTAGAAATAATGGCTATCATCAAAAACATCTAGTAACAGGCTAGGGAGACTAGGGGAAAAGAAGTCTTCATTGTTTGTGAGAGTGCCAAATAGTACCACCACTCTCTAAATCAGTGTGGATATTCCTCAGAAGACTAGAAATAGAAATTTCATTTGACTCAGATATCCCTTTTCCAGATATCTTCCTATAAGAGCTAAAATCCTCATATTTCACAGATATGTGTATATCCATGTTTATAGCAGCATGGTGTATAATAGCTGGATCTTGAAACCAGCCTATATACTTAGCAACAGATGAATGATGAGGAAAATGCTGTATTTATGTACAGTGAGGGGGCTCCTCTGCCATAAAGAAGGATAAACTCGAGACATTAGATTTACCTTGACAACAAATAAGGTTGAATGAGATCAGACACACAAGATTAAATATAGCATGGTTTCTTTTATATGAAAAACTATATGTATGAAAATACAAGACAGGTCATAGAAGAAAGGAGTTCAAATAATTCAAATTGTTGACTGTTGCTTCAAAAATATTTAATGTATATGTTAATTTGTTTTATACTAATTTCTCTTAGTTCATTGAAAAGAAAATTTTGTGCTATTATCTGTTCTTTTGTAAGACCTTCTTTGCCTATGTCTTGTACTCTGGGTAACTTTTGAAGATATGACACATAGTGTATTAACTACTATTTCTCACAGTGTGTGAAATTTATATGTTTATCTAAAATAAAAGATATTTTTAAAAATGTATTACTCCCTCCCCTCATCCCAGTGCCACTTTTTAAAAAGGCTATTACTTCGAAGTTAAAAATTGTTAACGGTTTTTAATGTATACTTCCAAACTTTTCTTTATATTTAAGTGTATGCATATGTACAGACATACAGACAGTTGTGTTCCCACTCCTACTACAAACTCCAGCTGAGAGTTTGATAGTCAGTTCAGACTTTACTGTTCTCTCACAGCACAGATCTCATGATTTTTCTTTTTTTATTTCAGTAAATATTAACTTCATCTTCCCAGTTGGTCAGATCAAAAGCTTCAAAGTCATGGTTGAGCCCTCTTTCCTGAATACACTGTGTGTTTACACAGTAAAACTAGTTGAGTACTTATCAGAATATACCCAGAATCTAAGCACAGATTACCACCTCTTTAGTTGCCATCCCCAATTCAAGCTGCCATCATTTTTTGACCTGTTTCTGCAAGTGTTTAGTTCTATACCTGTTAACACATAGGTGGTTATTGTGCACACGCAGGATAGCACACCGAGGAGGACCATGGAAACATAGGCCATGTTTTCTACTTCCCATGTTCAAAAATCATCCAGCGGTATAACAGGAGCATCACGTTAAATGAAATAAACAGACAAATAGTGCATGTTTTCTCTCAGATGTAGATTCTTTTAAAAAGATGACATGCAAGTAGAAGAGAGAGTGTTAGAGAAAGGAGGAATATAGCGGGAGTAACAAGTGGGAAAGAGGGATTCCAGGGGCAGTGGAATCCAATTCATAGTGGTGATCTAAAGTGCTATGATTATGTGTGACAAGCACCTCCTTTGAAAGTTTAGTTTCGTGTTAGTGTTTTTCTTATTGTTCTTTTAAGTCACAAACCTATTTGTGGTGGTTTAACCATTAAGGATATCCTTGCATTTTTATTTTTATGTTATTTGGAGAATTGCCATGCCACATGGCTCATTGTGTAGCCCTCTCAGTTCCTGCAAAGTAATCCGTCAAGTAGAAATCACAGCATATACTGTTCTAAATATTCTTCCCTAAGGTGCTGTGTTGAACTCCATTCTCTGAGCTTCTTTTGCAACTTAGCAGTCTGAGTTCTTACATTTTCCCTAGAATGGATTACTAAAAGCTATAATTTGTTTACAACTTGTTAATGTGGCATTTCCATTTAATAGGGGTGTTCATTTTCTTTTGGTCTAAAGGTTACACCAAAATAATTAGATCGTTCAGTGATTTCAGCTAATATGAATGTATGTGTTGCAGATTGGTATCAAAGTGTGGCCCCAGAAACCCTGGCAGTGGGTTGTCTCTGACACTGTTGAAAATGAGAAGAGACAGGACTATGATTATGAAAACTTGAAAAAGATATCTGTCTTCTTCACTATGTTGACGTTTACACCGTTAGTAAAACCACTGGTGGTTTAGCAGGAACACCAAGTTGTGCTCGTGGTTGTTACATTTTTCTCCACAGTGCAAACATAGGGGAAAAAAGGCAGTTTCATTTAATTTTCTTGATGAAACAGTTAATATTATAAATATTGACCCTTGACTACATGTGCCTTTAACATTCTATCTGCTAAAAGAGAAAGTATCTGTAAAGTACTTCAGCAAGTAAAGTATGGTGGCATATGCCTATAATCCCAGCTGTTCGGGAAGTGAGGCAGGAAGATCCCAAATTCAGGGCCAGCTTGGGCCACCTAGCAGGACTCTGTCTCAAAAGGTTTTTTACAAGGGCTGGAGATACATCTAGGTGACACAACATCTGCCTTTGCGTGTGCTAGGAGACAAAAGGCACTTCCTCAGACCAAAGTATGATGATTGTCTCTTGGAAAAGCACTTTATTGTTTGAGTTGTGAGCAAAGCTACCTTCGTTTTTTTTGAACAGCTGACAGATAAATTCTGGTTTTAGACTCATATTTGGAAAGCATTTTCTCCAAAATGAACTAGGTCAACCTGTCACAATTAACAGCACTTATTGCCAATGCTAAAAATTTATGAATATACTTGAAAGTAAAAATTACATCTTTGGAGAACATGTATCTGTTGCCATGAATATTGCAGCTTCCAAATACTTAAAAACTTCTGATAAATTAGGAATGATATTAAGCATAGTATTTTTATTTCAAATGCCCATTTTTTAATTGGGTCTTTAAATTTGGGGGGGGTGATTTTTTTAAAGCTCTTTATGTAGTCTAGACAGTAGCCCTTTGTCTGAGAAACAGCTGGTAAAGATATTTTCCCATATTATTAGTTGTCTTTTCACTCTGTTGGTGGTTTCCTTTGCTGTGCAGAAGCTTTTTAATAGAATGAGATCCCATTTGTTCATTTCTTCTGCCAATTCTTGTGCTATAGAGGTTTTGTTCAAGAAGTCTTTCCCTAAACCAATGTCTTCAAGAGTTTAACTTAACCTGTTTTGCAGCAGGTTTAGTATGTCTGTTTTAATATTTAGTTTTCTTATCTACTTTGATTTTAGCTTTGTACACGGTGAAAGAGATAAGTCTAACTTTAGCTTTTGGCAAGTTAAAGCCTAGTTTCAGGTTCGGGATCATAATACCCCCCACTATGTCCCTGATGCTTAGAATTGCTTTTGCTATTCTAGGTCTTCTGAGGTTCCAGATGAATGTTTAGATTTTTTTTTCTCTAGCTCTGTGAAAAATGCTGTTGGGATTTTAATTGGGATTGCATTGAATCTGTAAGTAGTTGTGGGAGGATAGCCACTTTTCAGAGGAAGAAGTAAGAGCAACTAAGAAGTATATGAAGAAATGCTCAACATCACTGGTCATTCAAGAGATGCAGATGAAAACAACACTGATGTTTCATCTAACTCCACAAAGAATGGCCGCTGTTTCAGAATTAGCCAGCAACAAATGTTGGTGAGGCTGCAGAGAAAAAGGAACCATTCTCCATTGTTGGTGGGTGTGTAGACTCATACAGCCTCTGTGGAAATCAGTGTGGAGATTCCTCAGAAAGGTAGGATTGGAAGTCCCATTTGATCCGGCCATTGTTCTGCTAAGGATATACATAAAAGAATGAAAAGAATCATATCACAGCAATATATGTGCACCCATGTTTATAGCAGCTCAGTTTGTGATTGTTAAATCTTGGAAGCAATGAAAATGTCCATCAACAGGAGACTGGATAAAGAAGATGTGGTTCTTTTATAGAATGGAGTATTACTCTGCCATTAAAACTGATAAGATTGAGTTATTCATACTCAAATGGATGTACCTTGAGGACATCCTCATAAGTGAAATAAATAGGGCACAGATGTGTAAATATCATATCTTTTCTCTGGTATGAGAAAAGGAAGATATAAATGAGTTCTAGTATGTATAGTTGATACTGTGAAGTAGAAAACATTTAAAAGGAAAGAGGGTGTAGGGGTAAATAACAAGGGGAAAATAATATAGTAATAAGGAAATAGCTCATTTATATAGGAGATGAAGAGTTGCAAGGTGGGTGGGGGAAGGGGAAAAATGAGAAGTCATGTCATATTCTGGTACAAACTCAATGTTGAATGCGATGATGTGTATTCATAATGTACCAATAAAAATTTAAATTTAAAAAAGAATAGTATTTTTAAAAAATATGTTGCAAAGTGAAATGGATCAACATTTGCACAATTTGTGTAATTCACTTCCTTTGTATCCATCATGGTGATGCATACCTGCAACCCCAGAGTATTCAGGAGCCTGAAGCAGGAGGATTGCCATGAGATTGAAACTGCCCAAGGCCAGTCCAAATGACAGCAAGAATATATGTATTCCATATTACGAATGCATGGTGTTACAAAATAGTGTGGGAGTGAACATACAAATTGAACCTATGGTAACCATAGAAAATGTGTATTGATAACTTGTCCAGTTTTGGTGTAATATCAAACAGAAAGCAGTATCCTTGATTATGTGAAAGGCTAAACCAGTACTCCTTTTTCCAAGTATATACTCTGTAAGAAACTTTCCTACATAATAGTACTTTAGCCAAAACAGCACCTCACCAACTCAGTTCAAAAGTAGATAATGAGAATCTAGCTATTTTTATCAACCTAGACATTATGGAGTCATTAAGGAGATTTGCAAAAATGTAAAACAAGGCTACTTTTCACCCTGGGGTATTTTTATTTTGGAAAATGTAATTATTTTCCATTTTTAAAATGTTACTAATAGTAACATACAGTAAGCTTGTTATTTTTCAGTGAATTAAAAATTAACTTGAAATTTCTATTTTAGTTTCTAATATAGTATATATTGCCAGGTATGATGCACATAAATATTTGAGAACTATTACAACTTATACAACTATTACACCTTATTTGCAAACTATTAGTGTAGATCTCAAAGGTGTTTGGGGGCCTTCTTTTCTTCCTACTACTCTTTCTGTCCAGGGTGCTTGATGTTTGTGTAAGCTATGATCTTCCCCTTCTCCTTGGGCCAGTGTCTCGAACAGAGAGGTTGGTGTGTAGAGGAGAAGGGTGTATTAGGAAACCTATATCTTTTTCTTACAATCCAAGTAGAATCAAGGAGTGTTTGTATCTCTCCACTGCCTGGTGCCATTAACGGTGGCTTCTCCTGAACGGTAGAATTTTCCACTTACTGGAGAGAACAAGGGGAGAAATTGGCTGGAAAAACTCAAAAGAGAATAAAGCAGATGTGCACAAGGGATAGAGATGAAAGACAGAGAAAGCATAACTACCCAGGGTTTCCCAAGACTTCGCAGTGCTTGAGTGCATAGTGTGCTCAGCATAGGCGTGGGTTCTGAAAAGGCCGACTATCGTAGTGTGAAGTACTATCCCTCCCTTTAAGCTACTTGAGTGAGTTTCCTCTTCTTGCAACCACATTGAATCATTTATAGCTAATAAAGTAGGACACATGTGATCCATTATCAAACTCTGTAAAGTTTATGATGTGCTATACATTTTAGAGTCTGATTAGGCTAAAAATACAAAGCCAAAGTTTCCTGGAAATGCAAAGATACTATTTCTGTATTGAAGTTTAAAAGGAAAATTACCATAGGCTACACATGGATTAATTACTATCTTCAAAGAATTAGAACTCTATCAAACATTTTTACCACAAAATTATGCTGAACCAAATTTAATCTTTCTGTGACTGTTCAAAAGAATTTAGAATCTTGTAATGCTCCAGGGACATTATCATTTTATAAATTGCACAAAAATTCTCATTATTTCAGCTTTCTGGTAGTTTAGATTCAGAATAAATGGGAATTTACTGTAATACTTTGAATTATTTAGTTTTTGAAGAGCTCAAAGTACTTCAAATACACATGCATTATATCACTTATCTTTCCCATGAAATTTACAAATGGAAACAGTAATGGGTGGATGCAGGATACAAAGTCATGTTTCTTGAAGTTATAGGGAATAATTCTTCCCGTTTGGCTATTCTGAACTGATACTGGCTCATTTTTCTATTTCAAAATATATCTATGTTAGCTAAAGATGAAGTAGAGCTAAGGCAAGCAACAAGCAATTGTGACTAATAATTTTGCTTTACTTTTAAATATAGAGTGAATTAATTGTAGACTTCAGCTCATAAATTTTCAGATAAACTTAGACCATGCAAGTTTTTTTTTCACAAAAATGAAAAATTCAAACATAATGGTAAAAAAATCCAATATATTTACATATTCTTGTAGCTTTCATTGAACTAAAAGTAAATGTTTTAATTAAAATTTTTTAGTCCTGGCCCTTAGTCTCAAACTCAGTATAACTTGGCTTTTTATTTATGAATCATCTTAAGCTAAATATAATATATTTGGTGTATAAATGACCCTTTTGCCACTCAAGGTCTCTTGTAAATGTCTGTCTCCCTTAAAATGTAATTAGTTTCTTTCTGCTACTCAAAAATTTAATGCCCTCAGAAGCCAAAGCATATTTCTGCACCTCCGGCTGTTTTGGAGTATCTGTACCTTTCCTCCTGCCAGTTAGCACGGGTAATCAAAAGTGAGCTACGAGGAGAAACTTCCATTTAGGAGGCATCAGTTTGTACTAGGTCTAATCTAAAGGCTTACTATGGAGCGTGTGGTACATTCAATAGGAAAATGGCATTTAAATATTTATACTAGATAAATACACTCTTGCTGCTATTTTTGATAATTTGTAAGTCATACACTTCTAGGAGGAAGTAGATCACTTTTTCCTTTTATAGTCTTGCTCAGTGACATTACAGAGCAGCGTGTGAAACAAGGCATCATTTTCCTGTGAATTCTGACAGGAGGAGTGAAGAATGTGAGTCCAGTTTCAAACCTCATTGACTCCCAGTCTCGATCTGTGTCTTACCTGGGGCTTGATCCTAACTGGTGCTTCTCCAAATTAAATGTATATTTCTCAAACCAATATCTTAAGTGGTAATGTTCCAGCAGTCCAAATGTCGATTACCAAAACAAACATTTGTTTCTCTAGTAAGTGTTTTCACACAAAAGCATTTGATGCGCGTACTGCAGCAAACAAACATTTGCTTTAGGCAGCTAAGGCAGCCAAAAGTTCTTGTAGAAACAGTTCCCGAGCTGGCCGGCGTCCCACCCTGGAGCAGGGCTCGCTGATGTCCGAGGTGCTGGAGAAGACAGTGGCTGACACAAGAATCCTGTGCAAGACTTTGGGACCCGCAAGACGCCTAAGCATGTTTGAAACATATCTTTTAAGGAAATCTGCTTCTAGTTATGATGTTTCCATTAGAAAATGTCTTCATGTCTTCCAGGGCTTCATTTGCAAATAAAATTCAGCCTTTGATGTAATCACAGAACCAAATTCTTAGAAAAGTTCACAAAGCCAGTTTTCACCTAAAAACATTTCGCACAGTTTGGGAGTTATTATTTATGCAGCAGCCCAGGAGAGTTCATTACATAAATGGTCCTATTACTACATTAAAGTATATTTTCTCTTGAACAAGATGTAGATATCTGTATAAATATATTTTTCTTAAGTGCACATCTACTTTACTGTCAAGATAACAGCTTCTGCATAAAAATCCTTGTTTTCCATATTATTTAAATGCTTTTGGAATGAATCAATATTTCTGAGGAAGTGATTTACTTAAATACATGTTCTTTAAAGCACAGGAAATCGATTCTTAACTTCTGCTCCAAAGACATAGTATCCTAGCAACTGGGTCAAGATCGATGCTTTGGCTAGTTCTAAACTGAGAATACTTACTACATCACTTAAAAGCAAACAAAAAGGAGTACTTAGAGGAATGAAGGCATGAACAAATGAGAAAAAACACATGCACACAGAAAATATTATGTAGGGTGTATTTAATAGCACACGTCATTTTAGAGCTCTGCCTCACTGACTTGCAAGAGGAATTTGGAGAACACCTTCCCTAGGTTTGCTTCTCTGTGGGTGTTAATGGGGTTGTGCAGGTAAAACCGACAGCAGGTTGAAATCATTTTAATAACGTGAATTATGCACTAGTGTCTACAGGTGAAATAACTTCAAAATAGGGGAAAAAATTAAAACCCAAACAACCAGATCGAGCCCCAGCCCAGGTTTGTCCAGTGTTAAAATCCAGCATAGACTATAATACCTTTACATAGGAATCCCAGAAGATTTTTGGTCTTTAAGAAACTCTGTTAAAACAAAACAACAACAACAACAACAAAAAAAAACCTTACCCAATAGAATTAGGGAGCCACCTGAGAGTCTGCATATGTAAGTGTTAGTAATATGAAATTTCCCAAAGCATGCAATTGTTGAGCTTTCTTTGGTGTCAGGCTGCAGTAAGAACCTGACATCTGCAAAAGGTGGCACTTGGGGTTGAATCTTTTTTTTTTTTTAAGGTTTTTTGAGACAGGGTCTCACTTTGTGGTTGAGGCTGGCCCTGAGCTCAGCCTCAAACTCACATCACAATCCTCCTGCCTCTGCCTCCCGAGTGCTGGGATTACAGGCGTGAGCCACCACGCCCAGCACTGTGGTGTGTGGTACTGGTTGCTGCTGGGGTGAGTCTCCACACCCAGTATTGTTATGTGGTTACCGGGGATGAACCCAGGTCCTTGCGCTTGCAAGACAGGCGCCGGAACCACTGAGCTAACTCCCCAGCCCTTGGAGTTGAATCTTGAAGCAGGAAGGAGAAGCAGAAGCAGGGAAGGAGACCCCTTCTCGAAGATGCAACCACACGACAAAAGCATGAAGTGCAGATGTGCTGAGGCCTGACAGAGAAGAGCACTAGGCTGATGCTGGGTCCAGATTATAGAGGACTCTGCGTCCCTGGCTGCGATATAGAGCAGAGCAATGAGGGAAGTATGGGCTCTGTGCAAACGTCCTGAGTTCAATCCCTGGTACAGAAAGAAGAAACCCAGCTCCCTGTGCACACTACCACCACTGCGCTAACCAGGGCTTAACAGCTTTCTCACTGGCCATACTTTAAAGCGTTTTAATATTTATTAACTTTATCTTTGATATCTTCTGTCTTTTAACTTGCACACTTTTAGCATTTAATCTCCACTTAGATATTTATTGTCCCGTTTACATTTATTTTTCTGTGAGTTGCTTATTTGCATCCACTTTCTTATCTAATGAAGTAGTTCAGTTTTCTTGTTATTTATAGAAGCTTTAAAATATTCTATTATGGGTTCTCTCACTTTGTTTAGCATATATTAGCATTTTTTCAGAGTATGTACTATCTTATAAATTAGATTAAAGCATTTTCCATATAAATTATAAAAATATTATGTAGATAAAAGTACAAATCTTTTTTATTTTTCGTCTACCTGAAAAGAAATGCCAAAATTATAAAAATACGTCAATATTTTCTCTTAATACTTAAAAATTTTGGTACTTTTACAGTTACATATATATAAATTTGATCCACTTGAAATATAATTTGCTTTGGTATAAAGTATAAATTTGTTTTCATTTTTGCTATGGATTTGAAATCCCTAATCATCACATGTTCACTTTCTATGTATGTTCTAGTTTTTTGGTTGTGTTCTATTTCTTTATGATAAGAAGACATAACATTGTTTGAATTACTATCTTTTTATTTTAAAAATCCCGAAAGACATAACACAGTAATAAAGCATTGGCATAGCATAATAAACAAGAGGAATATTTTTTTCTTGCACTAAGACATGTTACCTAATCCCTGTGCCTCAGTTTTTCTATCTTTAAAATGGGACTGTTGTTATACGTGAAGAGGATTTCTAGATATAGTTAAAACAGTACGTACCACAGAGTTACCATTTATAAAGGTGTCTATTAGCGTCATAATTTTTCCCCAAATTTTTTTGCTTTTCCTTCTCATTCACGGGATTATTTTTATGAGATATCTCTAAGGAAGTTTATCAAGGAACTTCTTTAAAATAGTTCCCTTCCTATGAAGACTTCTGATGCCAGAGAATCCTCTTCTTCCCCTCCTGGCACATGGTGAGCCCTCAGTAAATGCCTGTCACTCTTACAGTTCTGATTACTATTTCAGGAGCGGCGGCGGGGCCGAGCTGATCCTCCTCAGATGCTCTGTTCTCTGCTCTGATAGAACTTGGAGAGAAAGCTGGGGTGGGCTGTGGGGCCGTGAGAAAGGGGCAGCGGCTCTGGTGTTCCTCGGAGGAACGTGTGAAGCTCGGAGCGTGCTCCGTAGTCCTCGCCTTTAAGAGTCATGGTGGGGTCAGAGCAGTCCTCTCTCTCTCTGCGTTTCCTTCATGTGCTCTGGAGCCCTGTGTTTACTCAGGGACTGACATGTGATTATCGAGTTGTTTAGCTGAAGACCTCAGAGGCCAGCGGGCACAGGTTCCTCATCACTGAACTTTGAGCTCAGAGCCTGACCTGCTTTTTTTTTTTTTTTTTTTTTCCTCCGCTGTATGCCTCGTATCAGATTTTTAGGTTAACATCTAAAATTTTTCCTCATAAGCTTACTGATTTTTTACAAGAGTTTTACAGTAAAAGCGACATCATCTTAATGATAAAAGTTTATATTACTCTTCATAATATTTAAACCCATAGCATTTTTTTTTAATTCAAGGTTTTGAACTCCAAGCTTTGTAAATACGAGGCACGCACCCTAAGCTAGGTGCTCAGTCCTTTTAATGTTTTGTTTTGAGACAGGATCTCCTGCAAGTTGCCCCTGCTGCCCTGAAAGTTCTACCCTCCTGCCTCAGCTTTCCCAGTAGCTGGGATTACAGGCGTAGCCGCCACACCTGACCTCATAGCAATTGTTATCACCAGCCACGATAAAAAAAACCCATATAGGGGCCGGGGATTTAGCTCAGTGGTTCCGGCGCCTGTCTTGCAAGCACGAGGACCCAAGTTCGATCCCCGGTTAACCATATACAATACTGGGTGTGGAGACTCACCCCAGCAGCAACCAGTCCCACATACCACAGTGCCGGGCGTGGTGGCTCACGCCTGTAATCCCAGCACTCGGGAGGCAGAGGCAGGAGGATTGCTGTGATGTGAGTTTGAGGCTGAGCTCAGGGCCAGCCTGAACCACAAAGTGAGA
>PVIR01029479.1:0-21088 GCA_004026965.1 Petromus typicus | reverse complement strand
TTTTTTTTTTTTTTTTGGTCTGCATTTCATTAATTTCTGCTCTGACTTTTCTAATTTCCTCCTTGTACAAGCCCTGGATTTGGATTGTTCTTGTCTGTCTAAGACCTTGAGATACGCATCATTAGGTTATTTGGAGTCATTCTATTTTTCTAATGTGGGCATTCACTGTTATAAACTTCCCTTGGAGGGCTGCTTTCATTGTGTCCCATAAGTTCTGATATGTTGAACTGGCATTATCATTTAATTGCAGAATTGTCTTATTTCTTCCTTAACTTCCTCTGTGTCCCACTGATTATTCAACAGCATGTTGTTTAATTCTGATATGTTTGCATGATTTTGGAGGTGTCTTTTGCTATTGATTTCTAGTTTCATTGCACTGTGGTATAAAAATATTCGTGCTAAAATTTTAATTTCTCCTTGGAAGCACAAGGGCCTGAGTTTAATCCCCAGTACTGCAAAAATAAACAAAATCAATTCCTTTGCACTTACTTAGGCATGCTTTATTAATTAGTACGTGCTCTTTTGGAGAAAGTACCACATAAAGCTGAAAAGAATGAGTTCTGTTGTTGGGTGGAACACTCCCTATTGTCAAATCCCTTTGTTTGAAAGTGTGGTTCAACTCTGATGTTTGATTTTTTATTTAATGTTACTTGTGATATAACTGTATTGACATTTATCTTTTATAAATTTGCTAAGCACCTTACAGAACTGTGTTCCTCCACTGGTCCCCTTTCAGACCCATCTGCTATTCAGTTATGATTTCATACCCCTTTCTGCCCCCTATACCAACTTTGGGGAAACAGGAGTATTTGGAAGCATTTCGTTAGCTTGCCTTTTCAGGTTTCTAGGTTTGGTTGGGATTTTATCACAAATTCTTTGGCCCTGTGTCCATTCTTCAGGTGCAAACAGCAGTATTGTTATGACCTCCCCCAACCCAGGCAATCAGAGAAAACCCAATTCCTAGCCACTATCATGTTACCTAATGGCATCTAGTGTCAACTGGATATTGACAAACCCTAGGAACCACCCATGAACAACCCTTCACCAAAGCAAATAAGACTCTAATTTTAGTAAAGACAGGCTCCCTTGCATTATCTATAGTAATTCAGAGTGCTGATTTCTGCTGGATGTCAGCACACCTCCACAGTTCAAACACACTGCCAGGCTAAATGCTTTCTTCCTCAGGATCAACCCCTCGGATGGCTACTCCCACCAAACCTGGTCCCCCACACCAGAACACAGGCCCTGTGATCTTCTGAGTCTGAGCCTGAGCTCCTAGGGGGTCCCAGGAGATGCGTCTTTAGCTCTCACCCTCTCCACGCCCACCTTGCAAAGCTGTCTCACTGGGAGGGCATCCCTTCGGTCAGGAACGAGACTGTCCTCCTGGGTTGACGTCTTCTTTGGTCTGTTGGTTGTCAATTCTGTTGCCTTGTGCTATGGAGAACCCTGGGATTAGAGGCAGGGCAGGCACTCATTCCTAAGTCCTCCGGACTCTGCCACAAGGCCATCTGGGGGCGAGGTGACATTCCTTGGGTCCTCCAAGCTCTGGCACTGGTCTCTGTCAGTCCACAGATCGGAGCCTAGTTTTTAAAAACAGTCTGGAAGGCTGAGGCAGGAGGATCACATTTGAGCCCAGTCCAGCAATACAGTAAGACCTTAGCTCAAAAATTAAAACATTTTCCAAGGACCAGGGATATAGCTCAGTGGTACTGCCACAACTTCAATCCCTAGTGCTGGGAAAAAAAAAAAAAATCCAACATAGTAGCACATGCCTGTAATCCCATCATTTGAGAGACTGAGGCAAGAGTATCATCATGAGTTCCAGGCCAGCCTGAACTACATAATGAGACCCTGTCTGAAAAGCTCAGTATGAAGGCTCTGGGTTCAATCTTCAGTATCACCACAAAAAAAAAAAAAAAAAAAAAAGGTAAATAAAGAAAAAGAAAGAGCCCACCAACACCCCCACCCCCTGCACAGGGAACAGGCTGTTAACAAAGGAAACAGTACGGCTCTGTGTTGTGAAAGGGTCTAGAAGAGGACAGGGATGCAAAGAAATAGTTGTAGAAGCAAGTATCCCTGGCTGTTGTGGTAAGCTCATTAAGAGACAAGGCTGCCACACACGTGACTCATCTTCTGCCTGCTTACTAAAAGCCAAGGAGAATACAGCCAGAGATGTTTCAGATATGGAATTTGTCAAAACATTGAGTAACAATGTGGACTGATAAAAGAGGGCCAGAAAGCCTCTGACTTTTCTGCCTACTGACGAGCCTGCCTGCCTCAGACCCAGCTCTCCTGCTCTCTGGATGCAAGTGTCGCCTTTGGGGCTTCTCAGCCTCTGGCAGTGGCACCTGTTGCAGGAACTGGTGGTAAAGAGGGTCTTGAAGGGCTGGCGGTGAAGTCGGGCAAGAAGGTCCTCACCTCAGGAAGCTTATGCTGAAAGGGTCAGACTCCAGTGAACAAAGTCACGGATGTCCCGAGGGAGTGGTGGCCTGAGTTGGGGAGGTAGCTGTCTTCATCTAGGGTAGCAGGGATGGTACAGGCAAGGAGGAAACGCAAGGCTAGCTGGCAGGATGGCACCTGCTGGGGCACCCAGGTATGCATGGGGGGACAGGCAGTGACAAGCCCACCATGTGTCTGGTCAGCAGTGAAATGTCTTCACAAGGTTAAGGCTGTGGACTCTGAAGGTGAGGCCTGTGCAGGGGACAGTTCCTCACAGCCCTGCCCCCCTCCACAGCAAGGACCCCAAAGATATTCCCTGGAATGATGTCGGGAACCCCTACGTGGTGGAGTGCACGGGCGTGTACCTGTCCCTAGAGGCAACTTCAGTAAGTGGGGCGAGGTGCCTGGGGCCGGTGGGGAGGCTGCGGCACTTGCAGCGCTGACCCCTGCGCCCTCTCACTAGGCACACATCTCGGGAGGTGCCCGCCGTGTGGTCATCTGCGCACCTTCGCCAGACGCACCCATGTTTGTCATGGGCGTGAATGAGAAGGACTACAACCCTGGCTCAATGAAAATCGTCAGGTGATGGGGAACCTTACCCTGAGGGGTGCAAGTGACGCTAGGACATGCCAACCTTGAAGGGGAAGGGACAGACTCGTCTCCCTCACTCCTGCTAGATCACTGGCCCTTCTTTCACATCAGCTCGCCCCTGCTTCTCTGTCCCCAATTCTCAAAATCATCATCTTAACACTCTGGAACTACCCGCTAGACTTCCGGAGGAAGCGGGACTTGTGAAATACACACTTACGGAGCCTCCCCCTAGCTCTGGTCAGGTCCCTGCCAGCTGAAGACGCTCCCCTGAGCCCTCTCATCCCCACCCTGACTTCTCACTAAACCAAGGCTGATCAAAACCAAGAGCGCGAGGGTGGAGGGAGGCTGTGTGCTCATCTCACAGCACTCTTGCACGTGTGGGCCCTTGCAGCAATGCCTCCTGTACCACCAACTGCCTGGCCCCCCTCGCCAAGGTCATCCATGAACGATTTGGGATTGTGCAAGGGTTGATGGTGAGTTGGGGTTCAGGGACTGGGCAGGAGGGACAGCAGTGAAATCCAAGGTCCTCTGCAGCCCTGCTTCGTGTATACAGTTAGCAGGGGGAGAGTGGTCTGGGAGGAAACCCACCACTGGGTGGTGTTAGTGTTCAGTTTTTGATTTTTGTTTATTTTTTGAGATGGTCTCACTATGTAGTACAGGCTCGCCTTAAACTCACTTCGTAGGCCAGGCTGCTGTCAGACTCAGCGATCTTCCTGCCTCAGCCTCTCCAGGGCTAGGAATAAAGGCATGTGCCACTATGACCAGACAGTGTTCGGTTTTAAAGCAGTGTACAACTCTCAGGCAAGGCTGTACCTTAGCATGCATGTCCCTCTCCTCCATGTGGTTTGTGGTGCTGGCCCTATCCATCTCCATACCTCAGCCACCAACCCAGTCCTAGAAGAATGAGGCGTGGGGGCTTATGAGCAGGAAGGCCTCACCATGACCATGTTCTTTCCCAAGACCACAGTCCATTCCTACACGGCCACCCAGAAGACAGTGGATGGCCCATCAAAGAAGGCCTGGCGAGATGGACGGGGTGCCCACCAAAACATCATCCCAGCCTCCACTGGGGCAGCCAAAGCTGTGGGTTCAGTCATCCCAGACCTCAAGGGGTATGAGGAGAGGAAGCCATGAGGGTGGGAGACAAACTCCAAAAGGACCGGATGGTCCCAAAGCAAAGGGGTTGGCGCTGACTCCCACCCCTACCACGGGATTCTCTAGGAAGTTAACAGGAATGGCATTCCGAGTGCCAACCCCAGACGTGTCTGTCGTGGACCTCACCTGTACCCTGGCCCAGCCTGCCTCCTACTCAGCCATCAAGGAGGCTGTAAAAGAGGCAGCCAAGGGACCCATGGCTGGCATCCTTGCCTACACTGAGGAGGAGGTAGGGTATGGGGAGGCCGTGGGAGGAGCCCTCCACGATGGGGGTGGGGTGAGCTGCGCTCAGTGCGTCAAGATAGAGCCTGCACACCTGGGAAGGTAGATTTCCCTGCCTTTGCATCTGCTGCTCCTGTGGTCTAGAGCACTTTCTCCTCATTTGGCCACAGGTCTGCCCTCAGTTCCTCCAAGTCTCAACTCTGTCCTTTCCCCTTGGAAAGATGTTCTTTTCTGTGGCCTTTTTCCTCTCACTTTTGGCTACACTACTACGTGTACCCCGAGAAAGCAGGGATTTAAGAGCTACCTTCCAAAGCTTGGAATGCAACAGTTGTCCCAACACACACTCCTAGTTCTTCAAACCTTGCTCACAGCCAGGCCATGCCAGGTGTCTTCCCTGGGAGTGGATGTCACCATCTGGAGCAGGTATCTTCATCAGAAGTGCCACCTCTTGAGATCTGGAGCTCCTGTGGGCTCGCTCACAAAAGTACCAGAAGCTGTATTAGCAGACTGACAGATCAAGCCCACCGCTGAAAACCCCTTTGTGTTCCATTACCAGTGGTAAAATCCACAGGGCCTGTGTGCCCACAGCTCCTTCCACCTCAGACACCGTGCTGAGTGCCCAAGACACTGGGATCTGGTCACTGAAACCTGCTATCATGGTCCTCGGAGACTACCTTGAGGGCCTATGCCAAATACCCCCCTTATTCCCAAGAAGCGACACTGGTACAACTGTAGAGCATTTGTGGCCTGTCTTTGAGAGTCCCCCACAGGCAAAGCCTCCATGTTCCTTGGTCACATCCTGTCCCCAGATACAGTATGCCTCCAACAAATCTTAGAATGAACCAATGTGCCCTAAAAGCAAAAGCCCCAGTTCCTGGAGGTCCTTGCTCTGCTTCTCACCCTTATGTTTGAAATTGTAACACCTAGGTGGTCTCCACGGACTTTGTTGGTGATACCCACTCGTCCATCTTCGATGCTAAGGCTGGCATTGCCCTCAATGACAACTTTGTGAAGCTCATTTCCTGGTAAGGAAAAAAAGGGTGTCAGCATGCGTGGGGGAGTCTTGGGGTTTTGGGTGGGATCACCTTGAAGTCTCCTTCCCGTCCCTCCACAGGTATGACAACGAATGGGGCTACAGTCACCGCGTGGTCGACCTCCTCTGCTACATGTTCAGCCGAGAGAAGTAGAACAGGAGACTTCTCTGAATCTTCGTGCTCCCATCTCCGCACTCGGCTCCCCGGGCGAAATAAACCCCAAGTATTCACAACTGCACCCGGTCTCTGTGCCAATCACTGCGCTTTCAGGTCAGGGTTCACGTTTAGAAACGGAAACGACAGCTAGGACAGACGCCCAGAGCGAATACAGGTAGCTCAAGACTGCAGTGCCCAGGAAAGAAGGCGGGGGGAAGGGCGGGCTCTGACGTCACGCGCGCGACGCCGCAGGGCCGGACTACGGCTCCCAGAAGGCAGCGCGCGGGCCGGGCCAAGCAGGTGGGCTTCAGGCCCGGGCCCCGCAAGAGTGCAGGTGGAAGCGGAGGCCAACTCCAGGAGACCGCCCCTCACAACTCCCGCGCTGGCGGGACGGGGCTGCCGGCGTCATGACCCTGTTCCACTTCGGGAACTGCTTCGCCCTCGCCTACTTTCCTTATTTCATCACATACAAGTGCAGCGGCCTGTGAGTTCAGGGTGGGCACGGGGCGGAGAGGGCACGGAGACTGGGCCGACTCCTCACCTGACCCGCTTCTCCAGGTCTGAGTACAACGCCTTCTGGAAATGCGTCCAAGCCGGGGTCACCTATCTCTTTGTGCAGCTCTGTAAGGTAAGGAAGTCCCGGAACCCACGTGTCTAGCCCACGGACTCTATCCAGGGACCTGGATCTGCCGCTGACCCCCATTGTGGTACTACCCTCGGGACTCTGAAAAAGGACCGCTCCCCTGCCTAAGAGGATAGACCTTAGAATAAACTCAAGGAGAGATCTCGAAGCAACTTTTCCTTAGCACTTGTAGTGAAACTGAATGTCAGTTCTAAGTTTCGCTGAGAAGTGTTTTGTTGTAATACAGTTAACACAGATCACTAATCCCCAGGGTGTTGCACGGTGCTAACGCTGCCCAGGCAGCCACTCCAACATCTTGAGTTCCCTAGAACTTACAACCCCTACCCTCTTATTTCCCCCAGTTTAGTGATCTTACCACCCTTTCCCAGATGGAGCCCTAAACCAGTAGCCTGCCCTGCACTTGTCCCCTATCTTCCTACAAAACCCACGTGAGTTATCCCCCTCACCTTGAGATGACCTTTCCGCCTTCTGCTCTCAGATGCTGTTCTTGGCCACTTTCTTCCCCACCTGGGAAGGAGGCATCTATGATTTCATTGGGGTGAGTGGAGCAAAGAAGGGGCAGGGAGTACAGGAGTGGAACTGGCAGCCCCTGTGCTCACTTGAGCCTTGCTGTGACCCACAGGAGTTCATGAAGGCCAGCGTGGATGTGGCAGACCTGATAGGCCTGAACCTTGTCATGTCCCGGAATGCCGGCAAGGGAGAGTACAAGATCATGGTTGCTGCCTTGGGCTGGGCCACTGCTGAGCTCATCATGTCCCGGTGTGTGCCGCAGCCTGGATCCCAGATCCTGAGGAAGGACACCTGGGTTCCACGGAGGTGCTGGAGGGTGGGGGCACAGAGTCTGGGTCCTCAGGGTATCTGAATACCGGAGAATCCCTCCCTTTGCCTTCCTCAGCTGCATACCCCTCTGGGTTGGAGCCCGGGGCATTGAGTTTGACTGGAAATACATCCAGATGAGCATTGACTCCAACATTAGTCTGGTATGCAGTCTTGCTCTTCCTGCCCTTCCTGCCAAAGACATTCACATGCCTCTTTGATGGTGACTGTATTTCTCCCAAAGGCTCAACCTCCACTTCTTCCTTTTTTCTCTCCCTACCTCCAGGTCCATTACATTGTGGCATCTGCCCAAGTCTGGATGATAACTCGCTATGACCTATACCATACTTTCCGGCCAGCTGTCCTCCTGTTGATGTTCCTTAGCGTCTACAAGGCCTTTGTCATGGAGTGAGCTGGGTGGGGTGTGTGGCTGGGTCCAAGTAGGGGTGCGTTTTCTTTCTCCTTCCCTCACTGTGATATTTTCCCACAGGACCTTCGTCCACCTCTGCTCCCTGGGCAGCTGGACCGCACTGTTGGCCCGAGCAGTGGTAACAGGGTTGCTGGCCCTCAGCACCTTGGCCCTGTATGTTGCTGTTGTCAACGTGCACGCCTAGGCTTGCTGTTCCAGACACTGGCATTGCTTTTTCCTGCTTCTCTCCAGATTTTAGTGAAATAAACAGTATTTGGAACATTTTTTCCAACTCACGTCTCTCTCAGGAACCGTCTTCCAGTGCCATACTCAACGCTTGCTCTGGCTTTGGAACCAGGTAGCAAGCTGAGTTGCCAGCCAGGCTACCAACTTCTCCCGTATTCCTGGAGCAGTTTGTCTGGCTGCTTGTTTTCCTATGATGGACTGAGGCCCTGAAGTAGATCATCTCTGAGCAGCAACAGAAGCCTGAGAATAGGTGTGGAGAGGAACAGGAATACAAGAGAGGGCTCTTGGGAGTTCTTCCTCCTCTTCACACTGCTTAAATTGGGCCCTTCCTTGGCTGGCTACCTCCAAGCCTCCCAGTATTGACTTTCCCCTTTGATCTGTCCTCTGTACAGCATCCAGGGAATCTATCTGAAACCTGTCTCTCTGGTACCCTTCCTTGCTTACAGCTGTTTGTAGCTCCTCGTTGCACAGAAGATGGGGACCTTTGGTTCTGCCACTGCTCTCGGTGCTCCTCCCAGAGATGATTTGCTGAGTCATGTTCTAAACCTTATTCAAGCCCGAGGGCCACAGTGAAGGGATGGGGCTGGGGTACAGAGCTCCCTCTGAGCTTCTGAGTATTTTGACTGAGATCTGGGGCCCTCAGACCAAACCCTGGCCTGGGTTTTCTCAGGGTAGAGTGTAGGTCAGCCAAATAGGATGTCTGAGCCCACCTGATTGGACGTCGTCCTGGGTGTTGCCCTTTACTGTCACCGTCACCTCCCTTCCATGGTCCCTGGGGCCCGCTCTTCGCCCATGTCCTCCCTCTCCCCAGAGGGATGTGTCAGGAATAGGGCTTTGAATGTTACACTGAAACCCCACCTTGAGGCAGACCCTGCCCTGAGGAGAGCTCTTCAGCTCTGGTATCCCCGGTAAGGTCCTCAGGGTTGGGACAGGACAGGAGCCCCCTCTTCCTGCCAGGCTATCATGGTACTTCATATTATTTAACTTGATTCTAGGAAAAGTTGGGTTCGAGATGAGTCTCGGTATTCTCAGGGGGAAGCCACTGTCTAGCTCAGTGCCCTGGTAAGTCCTGCCCACAAGTATCTGGGGAACTGGGACCACTCGACCGCCCCGTTTTGATGGGGAAAGGAGATTTATGGGGCATACCTCAGCCCTTTGAGGAAGATAGTGCAATCCCTTTGACACCTCTGTGTCATAATCTGCCTGGCTTTTGTACATGTTGAGCTGAGACAAGCGAAGTTTGCAGAAATGACCAGCTGTCTGAAATGGTTCCATCTCGTGTGGTACGAGGAGAGAAGCGAGAGTGGTTAAGGCTGCTGTGTGGGAGCACAGGCCAGAATGACTAGGTTATGGTCTGTACCTGGGTAAGGGTGGACTGTGATGAACAAGGTGGCAGTGAAGAGGAGGGACCCGGCTGAACTTCCTGGCCCAGCCCAGGAGGGTGTGTGAGCTGGAGCCTGAGGGTCGAGTTAACAGGGCAAGGGAGAGAGAAAGTCTGGAGGTCGAGTGATGGCTCCCAGAAAGGGAGCAGAAGAGCTGGTTGGTATGCTTTCAGGGCTTTATGAGAAGTTGGCAGGGCCCCAAGTGCAGAAGACTCGAAGGGCCGGCTGAGTGGACCGAGACAGTGGGGAACCACGGAGGGTTGCAGGCAGGGGAAGGACAGGGTCAAACTGGGCTTTAGGAAGCTTTTATGTGGAGGAGGATGAACCCAGGGGCCAGGGTAGGAGTAGGAAGAGAGGCCAGAAGTCAGGTCTGATGTGGTGGCGGCCACTGGGCTGTTTTATTCATCAGTAGGGGCACAGTGAGGAAATGACCGATTTCCAGGGAGGCAGAGCTTGAGGCTCAGGAGCTCCCTGAGGGCGCCCCATGTTGCCCGGAAGGATCCACCCTGACGGAAGGCAGTGCTATAGGGAGGTTGAGCAGCAGGTGGAGGCGCGTTTGTGAGATGCAGGGAACCACAGCCAACCATCTCCGGTCTCGCTTGGGAGACTGGGTGTTGGGAACCACCCCGTTTGGGAATTGCAAGGTCAAAATTGACCAGGACCTCCTGCCTGTAGATGGACTTTGGACTTGACTCTTGTCTTCATCTCTGGTAGCAACAGGGACTCAATGGTCCCACATGCTGTGATGCTTCAGGGCAGAACTGCACTGTATCCCCCCCTTCCCAAGGACTATTGCTGACATCTGCCTTGCCCGTGGAATCCTCATCTACATAACTTCTCTAGGACTATTGTTGATGTGGCCCTGCCTTTCCAGGTATTTTGGAATGTAGATAATAAAAGGTGTGGTAGGCTGGGGTCCGGAGTCCTTGCCCCCCAAAGTAGCATGGATCGGACCCAAGCTCAGTTTTCTCTCTCATTTCTGCCTAATTATTAATTATTTCACCATGTGCTGTGAACTCACAGGAGACTAGAACTTAATGCAAAAGTTCAAGTTACGTTCCCCTCCCTTGTTTACTACAACTGGGGACAGATCTGCAGGAACAGAATGGAAGCATTGGGGCCCCGGGAATGTGGGAAGGAGCAAAGAGTTACTTGGGCCCAACAAGAAAACTAATGCAGCTGAGGCAATGGCGCTGGGGAAAGGAGTGGC
This sequence comes from Petromus typicus, assembly GCA_004026965.1. Classification (NCBI taxonomy): domain Eukaryota; kingdom Metazoa; phylum Chordata; class Mammalia; order Rodentia; family Petromuridae; genus Petromus; species Petromus typicus. The sequence goes on along the minus strand of PVIR01029479.1, from coordinate 10,785 downwards.
CAGAGGTGGGGGGAGGGGCAGCCCCAGCAGTTGGAGAGTGAGCCTGTTAGCATCTTGGGTGGGGTGAGGCAACCCCAAGAATTGCTCAGAATTGATCCCTGTGGGGCAAAGGAGTGAATAAGCAAATCAGAGTGTAGAGCCCCATGAAGGGCGGAGGACATCCACACTTGCTGTGAAGTAGATCTTGGCCCACGGTTAGGGACTCCGACCCCAGAGAGAGAAGAGGTGCTGAGAACCGAAAACCACAGGGGACAATGGAGAAAGGCCGTGTCCTGGCAGGCACCTGTGGACAGACTGGCTGGCCTTTATATTCTGTAGCCCTTGGCGAGGAAGGTTTATCAAGTGCCGACTAAGTGCCAGGCTGTGCTGAAGGTCCTGGGGAGAGCAATGGTGCTGACAGAAAATGCCTGAGATAGCACTTGGCACCAAAGAAAAGCACGGTCAAGGTGGAATGACTTTATTACAGGCAGAGTGTGAGGGTGTTTCCAGGAAGAGCCCACAGGCAGCTCCTGTCCAGACTGGAGTCCAAGCAGCAGAGCTTCCCCCTCCCCAGGGGCTGCCAGCTCCCTGTCAGAGCCACACGGCCACTTTGGAGCACTGCGCCAGGCACAGGCGCCCTTCTCCAGGAGGGCAGCGTAAGAGGTGGGAAGGGCAGCAAGGAGTTCCTCCAAGGCTGCACCAGCAGACACAGGAGGGGCCGGATTCCACTGAGCCATCCAGAGGTTCCTACGTGCTCTGCCCCATCTGCCTCCTATGGATGCAGTGGCCGGAAGACAGCTGTCCTCTAATAGTAGAGTTCCTGGTCCCACCAGCCTGGGGAAGAGAAGGAGGCTCAGTCCTGGGGTGCTGGTGGGAGGGAATGGAGCTCAGAGGTTAGGGAGCAGTGGCAGTATATTGTGGGGGTGTCAAGTGTCAAGGATCAAAGCTGAGGGCAAGAAGCTTTGAGAACCTTTTGCTGCCCCCACCCCTGTCCCACTCGTCACACTCACTGCCTGGACAACAGCGAACTCCAAGTTTCCGGATCTCATCATAGACAAAGATGAGGAGGCCGAAGGGCATGGGGACCAGCCACCACTGGAACCTGAAGCCACAGGGAAGACGGCAAGATGAAGTCCATCCCTGAGCCTACATCCCACAGCCCTCATCCCTTTCCTGCACCTCACCCTCACTGCCCTCACCGGATGGGCATGAAGTTGAAGATGTTGGGCATCCCAGGGCAGTAGCAGAGGAAGCAGCCGATGCAGACCTGGAACACGATGGCGATCACCAGGATCCGGTTCCTGTAGGCAGAGCAGGTGGGACAAGATCAGAGGGAGACTTGGGACAAAGGTAGACTAGCTAGAAAGCAGGGCACCAGGTGATGGGTCAGACGTCGTGGGCCGTAGGTTAATGTTCTAAACCTGGACCCCCAGAATGGCCACGCCACTCTGAACCGTGGGAGCCAGCCCTGTCCTTGTCCCTGGCTAGCGGCTGAAACCTGGAAGGCCCGCTGGTGAGGAAGCATATCAGTGCGTTAGCTCTGACACATGGGGCAGTGCTGGGGCCAGCTGGGATCACCTGAAGAAGCCCTGCTGGAAAGCGGAGAGACGGCGTGTCTTGCGGATGAGGACATCGGCAATCTGGCACATCTCGATGCTGATGAAGAACACAGTGTAGCAAGTGTACTGCTGGTACAGGCGCTGCCCAAAAGTCTGTGGGCCGGGAAGGGACAGAGGCAGCCTGAGCCCAGTGCAGGCCCTCTGCAGGCACCAAGCACTAAGCTCTTGGGCTGTGAATCCTGAAAGCTCCCTTCCCTTCAGATGAGTGGCTCAGCTTGAGGAAGAGGAAAGCAGCACCCACAGGACCCTAGAGCCTGGAGAACCCCGCAGGGGCACAGTCAGCTGGGCCAGGCTGCATGCTTGGGAGAAGGGGTATCTCCCAGGCACCCAAAAGAAGGGGTCTGGGGAGAGGGGAACTGGAGTATTGAGGCAGGACTCCAGGGGCCAGGCAGATGGCAAAATGAGCCAAGTGGGTAGGGGTCCTCTAGGGATCGAGGGCACGTTCCCACTTGAAGGGGCAGCCATGCAGCAGTCCTTTCGTCAGCACAGCTGATTTTGACAGCCCTAAGCCCGTGCCGCAGGCAGCTAGTGCTCCCCGTGAGGTATCTTGCCCCATTTTCCCAGTAGCTCTGCAGACCAGTGGAGCATGATCCAGATTCCCTAAACACACAACTTAAAACACAGACTTCCAGGCCCACCAAGGTTTCTGAACCCAGAGGTCTGGGGTGGAGCCTGAGAATGTGTATTTCAAATGAGTTCCCAGTGACACCGAGGCTGATGGCCCAAGAACAAATTGAAAACCACTGAGGCACACATTAGTACTCTCCCCATTTTATAGGTGAGGAGAGGAAGCCGAGGCACAGAGGGTGGGCAAGTTGCTCAGGGTCACAGGGCTTGTGGGGAGCAGCACTAGCCCATGAATCCAGGCAGTCCAGGCCCCCGGGTCTACACTTCTTTCGTGAGTAAGAGGCATACCCTGATCTATAATCTGTTGCTCTTCAGAGCACTCTAAACACATTGCCAGCTGCAGTTAGCCTCCCTGTGCTGCCAACTCTCACTGAAATGGGCCAAACATGCCAAGACTCTGAGGGTTGCTGCAGAGAAAGTAACAGGAGGGTGCTCCCCTGCCAGGTGCTCCTTCAGCAGGGATGGGCCCCACCTGCAGCTGTGGGCGTCAGAGGCAGAGCCTGAGACTGTGGGGGTGCCCTAAGCCCAGCACAGTATGGGTGCCATGGTGGTCTGCATGAACTCAGTCCCATGCAGAGCAGTGAGTAGACCACACATAAAGTGGGGGGCCCTGGGCACTCGGACACTGAGGCTTGGGCAGGGCCTCACCCACTCCTGGCCGTAGCTGTCCTGGAGATCTTGCAGGTGATGGTCCTCCCACTGTGGCCGGAGGCCCACGCACAGCAGAGGGAACCAGCCCTCCTGTGCCATGGCCGTGAAGTAGTCAGTAAAGCCAGCGAAGGACTGGATGGCACCTGAGGGAGAGGCAGGGAGACACAAGGAGGAACAGGGACAGAGGTGGGGGCACAGCAGGGCCACAGGGAGACAGGGACACAGAAACAGCCGTGGAGACAGAAGTCTACGAGGATGGGCATAGAGACACAGGGATAAAAGCCCTAGGGGAGACAGGTAGAGACAGAAGGGAGAGCGGTACGAAGGGAGACAGAAAGACAGATGGGAACAGAGAGAGAGAGACACCCAGAGAACCTTCAAAAGGCCAAGGCAGTGACCCAGACGCCAAGGATACCAGACAGACCACCATGGACCGATGGGCACAGAGAACAGCAAGATTGCTCACAGACACTGAGACCCAGAGGAAACCTGAGCCCTGGTCAGGGAGCCCAAGGCTGAGGCCGCCCTGCTGAGTGGCTGTGTGCTGGTGCGCAGCACTCACCAATCTGGAAGTAGGAGTAGGCAGCCAAGGGCTCGTTGACCAAGCGGTCGCGCTTCGGGTTCCGTGGGCGCAGGTGCATGATGTCACTCTCAGCTTTCTCATATGCCAGGGACACAGAAGGGAACTGGCCCAAAGAGAAGGACCCGGGGCTGAGGGTTGATCCTGGGCCTGTGTTCTCAGGGATCTGGAGTCACCCCGACTTTCCCAACTTCTGAGAAATAGTGGGATGGAGGTGAGGAGACAGGATGTGCAGGGACAGCCTGGGTCCCGCTGGCCTGTGCGTGTGTCAGTGTGTGTGTGTCACAGGTGCACTAGTTGTCACTGCCCTACTACTGTTACCCGCCCCCCTTTGACCTTCACTCAGTGTCTCATTTTGTCCTCTGGCCTCTTGGGCACTCCAGTCTGGGTCTCTGCTTCTTTTCTGTCCTTCCTGTCCCTCACCTTGTTTCTCTTGTCCTTCCCTGTCTTTCATGTCTTTCTTTACGACTGTGTCTCTCTGTGTCCCCCTTGCTAGGCCTTGTCACATGCTATCCCTGTGTTTCTTCAGTCTCCCAATACCCATGCTCCCTCTTTCCTGTCTTTCTGTGACAGCACAGTGTATGACCAAGGGCACAGGCTCTGGGCACCTTACTGCCTGGTATCAGATTGTACCTGTGCCTCTTACTAGCTGTATGACCTAAAATGAGCCATGTAATGCATTTCTACCTCAATGAGCTCATCAGTAAAATGGGTCTGCTGACAATAAAACCCAGATACAAGGCAGCCATTAGGACATTAGCTATGTGAGTGCGTGCCTGGCTGGAGAGAGCCCTGTGTAAGGCTCACTGAGTGAACTTCCGTCAATATGACCAGGCTGTGGGCTGTGTCTGTGGCTGCAGTCTGTCTGTCTGCTCTTGGGGCCTGAGGGTTTTTGTCCTTGTCTGTTCAGGAATATCCATCTGTGGCCCTCATCTGTCCAGATCCCTGTGTCTGTTAACATCTCTCTCTGTCCATGTTTGAGTTGCTGATGTCTGTGGGTATGTCCATGCCTCTCTGATCTACCTGAGGCCCCCATGTGCCCACTTCTGGTTGGCTGTTGTATAGACCCATCTTGTCTGTGTCTCTCTGTGTCCAAGAACATCTGTGGTGGGCTCAGTCTGCCACGCCTGGTATGGGCATATCACTGGGCATCCTGTGTGTGAGCACACAAGTGTGTGCATGCGTGTGTGTGGCAGGGTGCAGGGCAGCAGACTCACAATGTCAGTGCAGAGCTCTATGAAGAGGATGGTGATGCAGCCAAGGGGCAGGGGCACGCTGACAGTGATGTAAATGAGGTAAGGGGTCAGCTCGGGAATGTTCTTGGTCAGTGTGTAGGCGATGGACTTCTTCAGGTTGTCAAAGATCAGTCGGCCTGTGAGGGATACAGCGTGCACCTCAGCTCCTCGCAGCCCACTTCCTCCTCCCACACAAAGCTTGCCCCTTCCTGGCCTGGTCCACACCCTGCTCCACGCCCGTCACAATGGAAGCGAAGTTGTCATCCAGCAGAATCATGTCTGCTGCATTTTTAGCAGCATCGGAGCCAGCGATGCCCATGGCCACGCCAATATCTGCCTTCTTCAGGGCTGGGGAATCATTCACACCGTCCCCTGTCACAGCCACAATTGCGCCCTGTGGGTAGTGGGCAGAGGGGGTGGGTGGTCAGCCAGGTGCCAGCCTGGGCCCCCGGGCCCAGCCTCCACAGCAGTCTTACCAGCCGCTGGCAGCTCTCCACAATCACCAACTTCTGCTGGGGACTGGTGCGAGCGAACACCATCTCAGGGTGGGTGCGCAGTGCCTCCACCAGCTCTGATGGGTCCATGTCCTTCAGCTGCATGCCATTGATCACGCAGGCACGGGCGTCCCTGGGAGGGGGCAAGGGCCTCACTGGGGCCTCAGTGTGCTGGGGCTCAGGGAGACCATGGAGAGGGCAGAGGGGCTTACTTGCGATTGACCTGGTCCACAGGCATGCGGAGGCGGGCAGCAATGTCCTCCACTGTCTCGCTGCCTTCCGAGATGATGCCCACACTGGCTGCGATGGCCTTGGCTGTGATGGGATGGTCACCTGTAACCATGATCACCTGCGGGGGACCAATGGCCACGTGACTCATTTGGATCAACCCAGTCTCCCTGTCCTCCCTGGTACACAGGTGCCCACACACTCATTCATTTATTCAGCCAAGTGTGACCACCTGCTACGTGGCTGGAGCCAAATGGACAAAATCCGTGTTCCTGTAGAGCTGACATTACAATGGGGCAGACAAAACAGAGAAATGAATCATATAGCATGATAGGAGTCGGGAGAAAAGTAAGTTCATTGAAAGACGTTAATTTTGCCCAGAAAGGAACTCATGAGGAAGGTGACATCTGAGCAGAGATCTGAAAGGAGGGAGTTGGCCACGTGGAGATCTGGTGAAAGAGCATTTTTGGCAGACAGACTGCTAGTGCCAAGGCCCTGAACTGGTACCATGCCTGACCTGTTGAATACCAGGGAAAAGAGCATGGAAGGAGAGGACGGACAATGGCTTCGGGCTATGGGATGCATTTAGAAAGGTAAATAGGGCCGGCTCTTTAGAGCTTTAAAGATCATAAGAAAAGCTTGGGTACTGCTTACTTAGCTTTGGCTCCTCTGAGCCTGATGTCACTGGGAGCCATCTCTGTTCCCTGTGAGGTCATTGACCAGGACGGGGCAAGGTGCCCCTCCCCCAGCCATTGTGACTGGCTCAAGGGTGTCGCTGGCAGGAGAGGAGGGAACTGTAAGTTAAAGCTGCCAGGGTAGGGTGGAGTGGCATCTTTGCTGTCCCTAACTGAGGGACTGCTTGAGAATAAAGCCAGCAGACAGAAAAGCAGAGCTGAGACACAGAAACACAGTGCTAATGACACTACACTCCCAAATCCAACTTTATCTGAAGCACTGTTCCCTAGAACTTTTCAGCATCACGCCCTGATCTACTTTGAGAGAAACTAACTCTGATGAGGCTTCTGACCGTCCCTCCTGAGGGCATACCCGGATTCCCGCTGTGCGGCACTTGAGCACAGCGTCAGGGACAGTGGCCCTCGGTGGGTCAATCATGGAGACGAGTCCTGCGAAGCAGAGGCCGCTACTTGGAAAGTTCATGGCCTCTACATCAAAGGCGTAGCCAGGCGGGTAGTCCTTCTCATTCAGGAAGAGCTGGCAGAAGCCTGGCCAGAAAGCAGGGCAGTGAGAGGAGGGCTGGGCAGACCCCCTCCGGAGATGCCCAGCCATCAGCCGGATCCCTCCTCACAACCACCCTGCGAGGGCGTCCCTATCTCACAGGTGAGGAGCCTGAGGCTTAGAAAGGGGCATTTCCTGCTGGAGGTGACAAAAAAAAGTCAGGTGAGAAGCCTGAGCCTGTCCATTCCAGATTAGAGGCAGAGACTAGGGAAATTGAAGAGATCAAGAAAATTGAGGGAGATCATCACTCAGGACAAGGACTAGGAACCATCTTGAGTTGAGGCAGGGACTCCAAAAGGGCAAAGGATCGAGAGGACACAGCAGGGTGGCAGTGAGGGCAAGGCCTGGGAACAATCGCAAGGTCCTAAGGACTTGGACCCACAGGGTGAAGTCAGCAGTGAGACTGGGCTTGGAACTGAAGCCAGACGTGGGACAGGACTGAGACTGCAAGTCAGTGACGAGTGTGTGCACAGCAGGTGAGGTGCAGCAGGGCTGAGAACCGGCCGAGGCCGCGGATGCTCTTTCCGGAACACCCGTTGTCGCCCTCCACCGCCTGGGCCGACTCTCACCGAGCACTCGTTCGCCCAGGCCCCCCAGGCTGAGGTAGGCAGTCTGGAAAGCCTCGCGCCACTGCTCGTCCAGAGGCAGCTCCTGGCCCTTGATCAGGATGGAGCTGCAGCGCTCCAGCACGCGCTCGGGGGCACCCTTCATCACCAGCAGGTGCCGAGGGTCGCGCGGGTCCTCCAGGGTGTGGATGGACAGCTGTGGAAAGAGACCTGGGTGTGGGCGGGGCCCTGGCAGGGGCGGGGCCTCCAGATGGGGACTGGATCGAAAGAGTCTAGGGAGTGCTTTGAGAGCTGGGCAGAAGTTCTGTACAGGCTGAAGGCTCGGCAGGACTAGGCGCTGAGTTAGGGTCTTGGGGCCAAGGAATGAACAAAGGTTGCAGAGTTGGGCTGGAGACCGGATGTGGCAGAGAGCTAATCTCCGCAGATGGCCTGACACCCAAGAGCAGGTGGAGACCGAGGCTCTAGAGGCTGAGGCTGGGGCCAGGATGTGGTGGTCGTGGCCTGACCTAAGGGAGCAATAGGGTTGGGAGATTTAGGGAAAGCTAAGCCCCGCCCGGAGGGGGGTTTGGCCTCAAATGGGCGTGGGTTTGATGGGCGTGGCGGAGTAATACTCAGCAAGCTGCGAACTGCATACCTGGAATTTATTGGTGGAATTGAAGGGGATTTCGCAGACTTTGGGGAAGCGATCCCGATAGCCCATGGCATTGCCCAGCGTGAGCTCTGAGAACTTGAGAAGCGCAGTCTCGGACGCATCTCCGATTACGATGCGCTGGAAACAGGGACCAATGTCAGTGTCTTGTCCGCATCACCAGCCTCCGGAACCCCTCTAGAGTCTCCCAGTCCTCACCTTGGGCACTGGTACCGCGTCCTGGCCAGACTTGAAGGCAGCACGGTTGCACAGGGTGAGCACGCGGCACAGCGCCCGCCACGTCTCCGAGGACTGGTCAAAGGTCTGCCCTGGAGACCAGGTACCCAAGCTGGAGTGTTGGACAGCTGATCCCCAGACCAGAATGGAGTCCCTCCCGCTGCGTTCGGGTTGGAATCCCCTCCCTAGGCCTAGGTGGACCCGATTCCCTCCTCGTCCCGCAGGAAGAAGCCTTCTTTCCAGATTCAACTTTTTTTTTTTTTAAGGTTTTTTTGAGACAGGGTCTCGCTTTGTGGTTCAGGCTGGCCCTGAGCTCAGCCTCAAACTCACATCACAATCCTCCTGCCTCTGCCTCCCGAGTGCTGGGATTACAGGTGTGAGCCACCACGCCCCGCACTGTGGTATGTGGTACTGGTTGCTGCTGGGTGTGGGTCTCCACACCCAGTATTGTTATGTGGTTACCGGGGAATCGAACTCGGGCCCTTGCGCTTGCAAGACAGGCGCCGGAACCACTGAGCTAACTCCCCGGCCCCAGATTCAGCTTTTAACTTCCTGTGAAGAACTCCGGCCGTGGAGTCCCTTCAAGGGCCTAGAGCTGAGCTCTCTCCAAGGACCCAGAACCTGGCCGGTTCTGGCCAGGTCTCCCCCAGGCCATCTCGTATCCATCAAGTGGATCACGCTGCAGGCCAGCCCTCCCATCTCAGTACCTGACTGGTCTTCTGTAGTATCAGCTGTGTGGATGTGATTGTCAAACCACAGATGCGACACTGTCATGCGGTTCTGAGTGAGGGTCCCCGTCTTGTCTGAGCAGATCACTGAAGTGGAGCCCAGGGTCTCCACGGCCTCCAAGTTTTTGACTACACAGTTCTTACTGGCCAGCCGCTTGGCTGTCAGAGACAGGCAGACCTGTGGGAGAAGGGAGGGACACAGGTGTGGGTGCCAGTTCCGGCTTTGAGGTCCACTTCCTGCCTCTCACCGGAAGCATCAGGGATCTTTATCCCACCCACAGCACCGTGGCCGCAGTGTTCTTCTACCAAACAAACAAAAGCCCAGCCTGTTCTTTCTCCTAAGACACCTTCTCTTCCCTTCTCAGACACACTCTAAGATTCAGCTGAAGTTCTATTATCAGCACAATCAAAATGACAAAATGAGCCCCTGGGCTTCCCCTGAGCAGGCCTCCGATGGGTGCTGTCAAAGGCCTGCCCACTCTGACTTCAACTTCCTCTGAGACCCTGCCCGTTCACCCGTGAGCCTTCATATGTGGTGTGAGATGTGGCCTGAGTGGCCTGCTGAGTGCTGGATGGATGGATAGTAGATGTACAAGAGAACAGATGAATGGGGAAGGTGGAGGATAGATGAGGTGGTGGGGGATGGATGAATAGATAGATAGAAACCTGTATGAATGAATAAACAGAAGTGCGAGCTCTCAGCTTTCTGTGCCCCCCTTTTCAACCACCACCCCCACTTACTGTGACAGTGGCCAGCAACCCCTCAGGCACATAGGCCACCACAATGGCCATGAAGAATACCATGGCCCTCAGGAAGGTATAACCAATGCACATGGCCACCACAAAAAATGTGGCCCCAAAGAGGATGGCCAGGCCTGCGATGATGTCCACAAAGTGTTCAATCTCAATAGCAATCGGCGTCTTCTCATTTTCTACTCCTGAGGCCAGAGAGGCAATGCGTCCAATGATGGTTCGGTCACCTGTGCTCACTACCAGGCCCTGGGCTGTGCCTGCAGCAGGGACAGGAGAGAGGCTCACAGTGGGGTGGGAAGCAGCATGCACAGGAGCCAGTGTGCCATGGGAAGTGGATACCAATGATGGATGGTAGGGGAACAGTGTGCTCTGGAGTCCCGTGGTTAAGGAGATGTGTGGCACTGGACAGAGCAGAAGAGGGGCCATCAAGGGTCACAGTGATGACAGGGAGAGAACGTGGGCAGTGGACAGATCAGGCAGGGGCTTCACAGACCTTCAAGGCACATGGTGGAGAAAAAGGCGATGTTGCGGGTCTCCAGGGGGCTCTCGTGTGTACACTCCGGTGAGCGAGTCTGTGGCTCAGACTCTCCGGTGAGTGAGGAGTTGTCCACCTTGCAGCCCTGGGCTGACAGGATGCGGATGTCTGCTGGCACGCGGTCCCCGCCTTTCATCTCCACCAGGTCACCCACCACAAGCTGATCGGCATTGATCTGGAACTTATCCCCATCCCGGATCACTGTGGCTTGCTGTGGGGCAGAGGCAGCAGAGCAGAGCAGAGAGAGATTAGGGTGGGAGTTGCTGAGCTTAGAGGGAATGGGGGGTGAAAGATGGGGTGAGCTGAGGCCCTAAGGAAGGGACGGAGGCCATAGAGGAGGGTGAGTTGGACTTGATGGGAGATGTCAGAGCCCTGCCTGAGTGGGGTTGGAGCCTCTGATGTCTGAAGGGTCTAGAAGCTGGGCACCAACCTGGGGCACGAGGTTCTTGAAGCTAGCAATAATGTTGGTGCTCTTGAACTCCTGATAATAACCAAAACAGCCGGTGACCACGACCACAGCGATGAGGGCCAGAGCCAGGTACAGCTGTGGAAAAAGGGGCTAGAGTTCTGTACAAGGACTGGGAGCTCCTGCTGGGGGGCACAGATCTGCTCTCTGGCCTCCTCTACCCTTGGGGTCTCCGCTGTTGTTTTCCCCTCTTACTGGAAAGCCTCATGTACTGTCCCTGTTG